>JAJHUR010010995.1:15127-26261 GCA_027495735.1 Lutjanus campechanus | reverse complement strand
TAAAATGTGACTTTAACTCAGATAAATTTGTCAGCATTTACAACAGTCTTTTTCAACTTGCTAAATGTGTTTTTACTGTAGTCATGACAAAGTTAGTGTTCCCCTTCTTTAAGCGTGGAGTATACTTATGTGTCGTAATGTTTCATTTCATGCTGTTTTTTCTGTGTTTCAGAGTTGAGAACTTGTCATCCCGGTTACTTCCAGTGCGGCAGTGGACACTGTATCGCTGAACGCTTCAAATGCGATGGAAACCCTGACTGTCTGGACTATACAGATGAGACATCTTGTCGTAAGTTTCCCTGCAATAATTCACAAAAAAAGAGCTTTGACATAAGTGTATAAATTGAAAACGGACTATAATGTGTGTGTTTGGTTACAAACTTGAGTTTGTTTGTTGTGACTTCCAGCGACCCGCTTTCCCAACGGTACCTACTGCCCACCCTTCCTGTTTGAGTGTAAGAACCATGTATGTGTCCAGCCTCACTGGAAATGTGACGGAGACAACGACTGTGGCGATAATTCAGACGAGGAGCTTCACCTCTGCTGTAAGAAGTGCAGCACACATAAAACCAATATTTTATTATGTTCCTCCCAAGTGTCCTTCCCACAATAACATCAGACTTAACATTTGATCATCATTTCTGTTCATCCACAGTGGAAATCCAGTGTGAGACTCCGTTCCGTTTCCGATGTGACAACAACCGCTGCATCTACAGCCATGAGCTGTGCAACTCTGTTGATGACTGCGGTGACGGCTCTGATGAGAGACAGGAAAACTGTAAGCATGATAGTTTGTAACTGATGATGCTCATGTTCTAGTTTTTGTTGTTGAATTTAACTACATGCATCTACAGCATCTCTTGAGTTGATGTGTTTCTCTCCATCAAGGCCAAAGCCCCACTCACGGACCCTGTACAGATGATGAGTACAAATGCAGTAATGGACAGTGCATCCCTCTGCAGTACGCCTGTGATGATTACGATGACTGTGGAGACCAGTCGGATGAGCTTGGCTGCCGTGAGTACATCAACAAAGAGCGTATTTGTAATAATGATGAACTGCAAAATGAAAAATGCAACCTAATTTAAATGACCCCCCTTCAAAATTCTATTACTTACAGCACAATGTGTCAGCAGGTGTGTTTCCAATACTTTTTTTTAATATGGAAATATGTTGAATTTGGAGACATGTTACCATTCAAATGCAGGATCATGAGCTTTTTTATTCTTTCATTTATTCTGCTCAGTTATTACAGTCGACTACACTTGACTGCACCTGATAATGTGCAAGAATAAATACAGAATAACAGGCCAGTGTATTTTTCAGTCATTCCAATTTCCATCCAGAAATGACAGCTCACTTGAGCACAGAGAGATTCCTGCAAATGACAGGCCTTGTTTTGTCATGTCTAAAATCATATCAGAAGGTTTCCGAAGACATTTTAGCCTGGACTAAAGCAGTCTGACTTTCAGTGTCTGTATTTGCTCCTGTCAGACCACGGCAGTGGACACACGTGCAGTGACAACATCTGTGAACACAACTGTACCGACCTGATGGAGGGAGGCTTACTCTGTTCTTGCAGGTCTGGCTACAAGCCCAAAGAGACAGAAAGACACACTTGTGAAGGTAAAAGACACAGTTACTCTTGATCAGTTTAAACACAAACACAAATGTATTTTTTCTGCATTCAACTTGTTTTTAATTTCATCTGCTTCTGGAAAAACAGATGTGAATGAGTGTGAGGTGTATGGCACGTGTCCTCAGGAGTGCAAGAACACAAAGGGCAGCTATGAGTGTTTTTGTGCCGACGGATTCCTCTCTTTCGGTGAGCCGCATGGGACAGAGTGTGCTGCACAGGGTAAGAGCTCGGCATTCACACCCAGGAGGAAATTCTTTACAAAAGTTCCCTTTTATCAGTGAGTTAAGCCAAACCGTGCATTGAAATTGCTAATTGCATTCATCAGAGGTGGCAAAAGTACACACATTCTTTACTCAAGTAGAAGTACAGACGCTTGTGAAAGAAAAGACTGAAGTACTGATTCAACTTCTGTACTCAGGTAAAAGTAAAAAAAAAAAGTACGGGCTCTGAAATGTACTCAAAGTACAAAAGTACAGGGTTTGTACGAGTGCTGGAAATGCTTGAAAACACTTGAATTTTAATGCAGTGTTTTAAAGGTTCAAGGTTCAAGTGCTTTGAATTTGGATTAAGTGCTTGAAATGGCTTGAAACTGTAATTGCATTACTTTCATACTTTGTTATCTGACTGAATAATTTGGTTTTTAGATGAAGTAATAAACCAGAGCAAGTGTGATACATTTTGAAACATGAAACTTTGTTGTTGAACTCTATCAGAAACATTTTTTGTTGTTCATAGCACAATAACATCTGATTTGTTGTGATTAAGAAGTTAAATAATAATTTTGAGTGTATTTACAGTATCTGTTGGGGGTGGCACGATTCCCCAAATCCACAACACGATTTGACTTCATGACTTGACTTCGTGATTAGTCATGATCCAGTTTTATTTGATTTGAATTGATTCCATTCAGTTGCCAATTTAAACTTTTTTTTTAACACAAACAATTCTGCCATTGTTAGACTGTCAAGTCTTGATTTGAAAAGAGCAACAGATCATTGGTTTGGACAGCTGTCATTTACGTTTTCATATTCTTTTGTAAAAAGTCTATACACTGCCAAGTGTTATATAACAGCTCTTAAGCTGCTCTGCGTTGTCTGTGGAGATTTCCTTTTTTTCTCCAGACATGCGCCAGATGCTGCAAGTTGGTGGGATTGGGAAGAAATTGGAATTTGGGGAGAAATTGGAATTTGACTTTAGAAAAAGGTGTAGGATCTCTGAGAAGTAAAAAATATCTCTGAAGTTGCGTACACATACCTAAAAAAACTCTACTTAGGTACAAATTTTAGTAATTTTCCACTTGTGGTATTCACCTCATCTCAATCCCTGTGCAGGAAACCCACCAGTGATGCTCCTGCCAGACAACGTCCGCATCCGTCGTTTCAACCTGTCCTCCGAGCAGTACTCAGACTACATTGACAACGCCGAGCACATCCAGGCCCTGGACTACCTGTGGGATTCAGGGGAAAAAGAACTCAGTAAGACTTCTTCTGTAAACTCTTTAATGCTTCAGTGAATTTAAAAGCAACACATCTGGATATCTTTTTTTTCCTCTGATGTGTTGTAGGTATTGTGTACTGGACAGTTTTGGGTCGGGGATCTGAGTTTGGCTCCATCAAACGTGCCTACATGACCACGTTCAACGATTATGGCAACAACCCAGTGAAAGAGGTGGATCTGAACCTGAGATACATCTCCAACCCTGACGGCATCGCTTTGGACTGGGTTGGCGGGTAATTCACCAAGATTATGACTTAAAGGGATAGTTCACATTATTTGAAGGTACTTATCGATACTCAGTGTATCACATACAGTAAATGTGGTCAGCATGTCCCCAGTTTGGAGAAGCAGAGAGGAGTCCCAGCACAGAAGCTCAGCATTGTGCTGCTGCAGATGTAGTCAGCAGGAAATATATGTTTCTAAAAAAATCAACATCAGTTTAAGTGTACGCTATATTTAGTATATTTTCACCGCTTTACCCAGCTGTCAGACAGCCCTTTGCTTTAGCACTGCACTTTCTCAACCGTAGTACTTCTGTATTCCAACACACGATGCACACTGTATTACTCCATGGATCAACTGTTTGGGCTAAAGTTACAGCAGTTTATGGAAGTGACAACAAATACAAAAAACAAAAATGAGTGATTATGGCAGCGATAACAAAATGCCATTCAGCTTGGAGACACAAGTATATCTCTATGAATCAGAGTATACAGAGGAGACTTTGAGTTTGTTTTTCATAATCTTGTTAATAAAAATTATCACTGCCAAAGCAGAGTTGCATGTCAAGTGTTGATGCTCATATTCAGTGCAGTCTACTGTAGGTAATACGTTAACAGTCGATTAGTACCTCAGACAGTACAAACCCACTTCAAATAATCCGAACTAACCCCTTAACATTTACAGAGGTTGGTTCAGATTGTGCTCATTTGCTCACTGTGTATTTATCAACTTTTACAGGCACATTTACTGGACAGATTCAGGCACCAATCGAATTGAAGTGGCCAAACTAGATGGACGGTACAGGAAGTGGTTGATCCACACAGACCTCGACCAGCCCGCTGCTATTGTTGTCAATCCATCACTCGGGTATGAAGCTGAAGAGCTTAAAAAATATGTTGTTTGTGTCCTTCATTGCTTTATACAGTGTTAAGGACAATATTTTGTCTCTGTGATTATCTCTCTGTGTGTAGAATGATGTACTGGACAGACTGGGGCAGGAAACCCAGGATAGAATCGGCGTGGATGGATGGTCAGCACAGAGAGGTGCTGGTGAAGGAGGAGGACCTGGGCTGGCCTACTGGGCTGGCTCTGGACTACGTGAACGGAAACAGGGTCTACTGGTGTGACTCCAAAGAAAACATCATTGAGTCCATGAAGCCTGATGGCACAGACAGGAAGATCGTCATATCAGGAGGTCAGAACTCTGAGATGTGGGGCAGCCAGTCTGCACAAATCCAAACACATATGAAGTTTAATGTAGGTGGCACTGATGTATCAAGTATTTTATTTAAAATATGCATTTAAAATTTAGTGTTTTCTCTCTTTCAGACATTGGACATCCTTACAGTCTGGATGTGTTTGAAGGACATGTTTACTGGACAACAAAGGACAAAGGTGAAGTGTGGAGGACGAACAAGTTTGGGAAAGGAAATAAAGTCAAAGTTCTCACCATCAACCCCTGGCTGACTCAAGTCCGCATCTACCAGGAGCACCGACACAACCAGTCAGGTCAGAACACAGAGAGATTGTCATGTTCAGGGTATCACATAAACTGATGGTGGGTTGTTGCTGACACACTCACACACAAAAATTCTTCATGCTTTAGACGTCATATGGTTGATATTGCAAAAACAAATCAAGTCTGAGTGTCCCTTCCATCCAGCTACACATCTTTATTTCCAGGCAAGTTGTCATTCAACCTTCAGTAGAATAGCTTTTGTAGTAGAAAATATGCATTTACTACTTCAAACTAAAGAGTACAGAAAAGGGCAGAGGACAGTGATCAGCATTTATGTTTTTAAACATCTTCTCTTTAAAGGCAGTGTGTAGGATTTAGTGGCATCTGGCTGTGAGTTTATATATTGCAGACACTTTGCTTCACTCTCCTCTTCCATGTAGGACAGCCATTCTCAACCACTGAGCTGTAGTCCACTTATAGGCCTCAGAGTACCATCTAGTGGACCCTGGAGGTAGTGGTACTGCCATATATTCAGCATATTTTTTGAAGGGTAATTTCTAAGGGTAACTAGTTATTTTTATATACAAATGTTGTCAAGAATTCACAGAAATAAAAGAAAGTGAATAATTCAGTGACCAATTAGGTTTTAATATCATCATGTCAATCAAGACGCAATATCAGGTACAGACAAGCATGCCAGCTAGCCAATGTTTCCTCTGATATTTTGATACAAAATGAATCAGTTTTTGGAAGGTGATTCTCGGAAACTTTTCAACAACAGAACCTCAGCCTTGTGTCTTTGTCAATGTCAACGTGATATAAAAGTTTTGGTTGATCATGCAGCATTTAGTGTATGAACAACACCGCAGACTGCAGTTTGTGTTACAGTGAGAAACAGACAGATAGATGCTGCGTTACATTCACTCTTCTCCTCTGTCTCATCTCCCTTTTGATTTGAACTGGAAAGATGGAATTTCGAGATCCTTGTTGAAATTTCAGCAGTATGTTGGTGTTCAAGTTTGCTTTCTGCTGTCGAGTAAAATGTTCTCAAATTGTGTTAATAACTATAGATATAAGTTATCCTGGCCATTCAGATTTATACAAAAACATGAATATCACACACTATTTAGCATGACATCATCATATAGACTCTATGGTCCCTGGTAGGAGGAGGTTCTATTTCAAATTAAATTAGAAGAAGAAGAAACGAACCTGAACTGGTTAATTCTTGGGACTGTGAACTTAGTTAAAATTCAAAACTGTGAACTATGAACATGCACTTGTTCATTTAAATCCCTGTGAACTGAACTTTGAGCTCGCTCTTAATAAGAGTGAATTTGCACAACACTGCCTGAAAGGTCACAGCTCCTCCTGTTGGGATGTTTTTATTGTGCTGGTTCCAGTCATCTGTAATGAATCCACTCGGTGTAAATTGATCGTTTAAATCACCAGAACACACGCTGAAGAAGGGCATCTGGCCCGAAACATCCGTGTGACAATGTTAAACTGTAAAGTGCTGTTTTAGTTCTTGTTTTTTAGTATTAACTACAGTAAGATTTCAGCACCCAGTCTTCAAGATTTACTAGTGAGTTTACTTTAGTTGTATCTTTTTTTTAAATTTTTTTGTAGTTTGTTTTTATTTTTCTAAACAGTAAAGCACAGAGGCATGTGGATGAACTGTAATAGAGATTTGTTGACAGTATAATGTGTCATGATCTATGTTATCAGCTTCACTTTAAAGGGTGCACATACAGAAACAACTCTCCTTTTCTCTGAACAATATCTAATAGTCTTTTTGCTCTTTCCTCTTCAGTATCCAACCCTTGTAAGAACGTGTGCAGCCACCTCTGTCTCCTCCGGCCTGGTGGATACACTTGCGCCTGTCCCCAGGGATCCTCTCCGGTGGAGTTTGACTCCAACGAGTGTGACGCAGGTAAACAGCGGCGCCTCTTCTGCCTGCACTCTAGTGTTGGCTGTTGTGTTGCCTCTCATTTTGCATTCATAAATCCTTCTTCACATGTGCCTGGCTGTTCCTGTGTGGTTTTGTGAAAGTGTGCCGTGATATTGTTGTTGTTCATTCTGTGTCTGCCTGGCTTTTGCTCCTGCAGCCATTGAGGCACCTGTTGCAATGCCCCTTGCATGTAGATGCATGAATGGTGGAACCTGCTACACTGATGAAGGTGGTCTGCCCAAGTGCAAGTGAGTTTAGTCGTAGGTGCTGTTTACACCAGTGACTGATTGATTCTCCATCAGTCGTATCCTGTAATGCCTGATATTTTTGGTATTCTACCTTTTTCAAATGAACTTCAAGATGTTCTTTTCCCATGTAAGAAATTTATATTTATCATGACTTTCTGCAGATGTCCATACGGTTATGTGGGCAGCGATTGTCGGGTGGGGAAGTCAAGAGGCGCTCCAGCAGGAACAGGTACTGAAATTCACCCTTTATCTAACCCAGTGGTTTGCAAACTTTTTGTGCCCAAGGTACATCAAAGGGCAAGCTAAAATCTCAAGGCACACCTGTATTCATGTTCATGCAAAATAGCCTCAATAACCAACCTAACCAACGGGGGCAACAAGTAGTCTACCGGCCAATTAGAGTGCAGATGGGGGGTGATGGAAGGTTACTGCAGGTCCTTCAAAAGTATAATCTGAATTTTAGGTGTTAAAATGTCTTACAAAGTCTTTAATAAGATTCTGAGAATTGCACCACTATGCCGATGTGATGATGGGTGAAGGTCTTCAGTTCACAAAACAGTCCTGGAGTTTTAGGAGAAACAGGGTAGCAGCCTCATCCAGTACAATGGCAGTGAATGGTGACCACGGATAAAACGTTAAAAATAGCACACAAAAACAAACGCAAAACGTCTCCATCCTACTTGTGTGGTGTAATCCAAGTGTCCGCGAGCCGCGACATTAAAAATTAACTGCAAAAGACGCCATTTACACATTTACATTAAAACTCCAGGATTGTTTGGTGAACTGAAGATCTTCACTTATCATCACATCGGCATAGTGGTGAGTACTTACTGAATGGTTTATTCTCACAGAGTGGAATATCGCTTTAACTTAGGTATTTTATAACTTGGACCCTATATTCTCATGTTTTTATGTCTAAGTGACTAATGCAAAGAACATTTTTTGAAATTGGTCCAATATTGAAGGAGAGCGCCATAAAACGGGCTGCAGTGTAATCCTTACAGGCAACTGTGCACCATGAAAGTGTGTCATCATCCACTAAAAGTGCTTGTTTTTCCACTGACAGGCTCAGATTGTTATTATATGTCTGATAACATTATGGAAAGGATCCCTGCAGAGAGAGAGCTTTTTTTTTAAAAGAGTTTGATATGTGTTGTTTAACCAGAAACAGCTGTTCATGGCTCTCACCAAACCAACCAAATTCCTTTTGCAAAACTGTAATTTTAACATCGTCATCATTCAAACTCAACAGAAAAAACTCACTCTGGTTCATCTTCCCACTGTTCCAATAATCACCAGCTCTCATTTGGTTGACAAATAAACTCTTAATTCACAGAGTTTGATGTGAAAATATTAGGAGAGGGAGGACGAAACTCAGAGAAGCAGAAACTGTGTGTACAGCCAGAATATTTTCACATCTACCTTTGTGAGTAAACAGTTTATTGAATAGACAAACTAAGACATTTTTGGTGAGTTTTACTTTGTATATTGTCGAGTTTGAATTAGGATCACAATGTCACAAAATTACAGTTTTGAAAATCTGGTTTGTCTGACAAGAGCAATAAAACAGCTGTGTCTGGTTGAACAAAACATATCTTACTCTTTAACCGATCCTAACCATAATGTCGTCAGACACTTAGAAGAACAATCTGAGCCTGTCAGAGGCTAAAACAAGCACTTTGACTGGATGTTTGGAGTCTGCAGGCTGCAGCGCTCTCCCTCAGTACTGGACAAATTTTAAAAATTGTTTTATCCATTAGTCACTTAGACACAAAAACATAAGAAAATAGGGTCCAAGTTGAAAAAGACCAAGATTGCCCTTCAATATATTGTGTCTCCTCTAACTTGAAGATCGACTAAACAAATTCTTCCAACCAAATCCTGTGTTAGTCCATCATGCATGCACTTGTTGACATGTGGAAGCTGCTGTACAGTAACAGTCAGGGTCTGTTGACTTTACTGGAGCAGATCAAGGCCAAATGTGATGAAGTCATCTCTCTAATTTATCTACCTAAAAGATACTCAGGCCAACAAAACAGTTAGAAAACAGTCTGGCTCAGCAGTTGCTGAATATGTTTTCTGGCCAGCGTTTCCTCAATAAATAGCCAAGTAATACTTCAATTGATCACTGTTTAACTTCTCTAATGGTCAGAAGACGACTGGGTCATCCAAAGGACATGAGCAGTAAAGGACTAGTCAGCAAAATGTTTTTACAGACGTAATATTTGATCAGCACCTTATTACAAATTGATTATATTCTTCTTTGTCTCCAGCTGTGGCTGTTCTACTGGCCGTCATCATCATCCTGATTACCGGAGCTTTGGCCGTTGGCGTTTTCCTCAACTACAAGCGAACAGGATCTTTCATCCCTTCCATGCCCAAACTACCCAGGTATCTTTGCTCTCTGTCTCTGTGGTTTTTTTCTGTTTTTGTACCAGAGTTCAACTCAGAGTTCAAACTGGAGTGTTTTTGTGTTTTTTTGTTTTTTTTTCCAGCCTCAGCAGCCTTGTGAAGTCTGGTGACACGGGGAACGGGGTGACGTTTCGCTCAGGTGATAACGTTGACCTCGGACCATCACACATCGGAGTGTCATTCATTGACACAGCCATGCAGATGGTGAGTCCTCCCAGGACGCATTATTATTAGCAGTTAATATTTTCTGTGCTATCAGCATGTTTGACTCACAAACAAAGTGCTCTACGTGGTATTTATTGACAACTTTTATTGCATCATTCCCTCTAGAACTGCTTGTATCAGCAGCAGCAGTTGAGAGACAATTAATGACGTGTCTTTAATGAATGTAAAAAGCAGTGTTATTAATATAATGTCCCCACAGGACGATAATTTTGCCATGGAAGCTGGGAGGCAGCCAATCACATTTGAGAACCCGTTATACGCCTCTGCTCCTGGAGTGTCTGGTGATCCTGCTGTCATTCATGCCACACAGGTGACATACATGAATCAGTTTGACCATTTTGACTTGTTAATCCCACTTTAACGCCATAAATGACACTCATGTTCAAATAATACATACATAAATAAGCACTGGTTTTCATAACGCTAGCTATTCTGGGAGCCAGAAAAATGTGCGGGCTCATGTTTGATTTGCTCTGGTGTTGTAATTTTTTAAACAATATCCAGCCCTAATGACAGCTTCTTCAACAGGTGACTGTCAATGTGAGCGGCGAACAGCTGGGAAACAACTTTGTGAACCCGGCGTATCGTGGAGATCACAGCGTGGGCGTCGTGAACACATCTTCTGTCAGCACCAAACCTGCGCAGGTGAGTCTCCTGAGTACAGTGAGCGTCCACAGAGAACTGCACAAGCTAAATGTGATGCCAACTCACTGTTTGTGTGCGTCTGCAGGAGTCAAAGTGGAGCCTATTCAAGCGAAAATTAAAGCCGAGCACCACGTTTGAAAACCCTTCATACTCAGAGGTAAGTTTGGACTTTTTTTTTTAAAGACACCAGTTGAAAAACTGAAAGAACAGATTATGCTTTCGGTTTGTTCACTCTCCGCGTGTTTGTACAGATGAAGGATGAAAAGCCTGTAGGAAGCAGCGGAGACTCCTCTGCCCCGGAGCCGTCTCCGTTTGTCCCCTCCGCCAAACCTCAGAAGAGGGATCGTCCGAGCACCTTCTCGCCGACCGAGGACAGTTTCAAAGACACGGCCAACCTCGTGAAAGAGGACAGCGACGTATAACCCCCTCTCTCACACAGACGGGAATCGAAGAAAAAAAAGAAGAAAAAAAAAGAAACACACTTTGCACAGAATTTATTTTTTTATGCAGCCTGTGTACAAAACTCAAATTGTTTTAGGAAAGAGAAATACATTTCTATAGAATGAAGAAAAAGGTCTGCTGTGACTATGCCTTCTGACATTTCTTATGCCAATTCTTGTGTTAATGTTTTCTTTATTCTGATGTACTATATGTATATCTTTGCACTGAAGCTGCTGATAGAAATGTTAATAAATAAGTTGTATATTTGTAAATTTGAACAGTAAGATTTTTGTCAGAAAAATATCTTTGAAATAGATCCTATGAATAATTCAACATAAACACAATAACACACATAAAAAGTGAGCTGCATCTGAATGTACAGTACTTATATGATC
>JAJHUR010010995.1:0-13580 GCA_027495735.1 Lutjanus campechanus | reverse complement strand
CAGCTGGGAAACAACTTTGTGAACCCGGCGTATCGTGGAGATCACAGCGTGGGCGTCGTGAACACATCTTCTGTCAGCACCAAACCAGCGCAGGTGAGTCTCCTGAGTACAGTGAGCGTCCACAGAGAACTGCACGAGCTAAATGTGATGCCAACTCACTGTTTGTGTGCGTCTGCAGGAGTCAAAGTGGAGCCTATTCAAGCGAAAATTAAAGCCGAGCACCACGTTTGAAAACCCTTCATACTCAGAGGTAAGTTTGGACTTTTTTTTTAAAGACACCAGTTGAAAAACAGAAAGCACAGATTATGCTTTCGGTTTGTTCACTTCTCTGCGTGTTTGTACAGATGAAGGATGAAAAGCCTGTAGGAAGCAGCGGAGACTCCTCTGCCCCGGAGCCGTCTCCGTTTGTCCCCTCCGCCAAACCTCAGAAGAGGGATCGTCCGAGCACCTTCTCGCCGACCGAGGACAGTTTCAAAGACACGGCCAACCTCGTGAAAGAGGACAGTGACGTATAACCCCCTCTCTCACACAGACGGGAATCGAAGAAAAAAAAGAAGAAAAAAAAAGAAACACACTTTGCACAGAATTTATTTTTTTATGCAGCCTGTGTACAAAACTCAAATTGTTTTAGGAAAGAGAAATACATTTCTATAGAATGAAGAAAAAGGTCTGCTGTGACTATGCCTTCTGACATTTCTTATGCCAATTCTTGTGTTAATGTTTTCTTTATTCTGATGTACTATATGTATATCTTTGCACTGAAGCTGCTGATAGAAATGTTAATAAATAAGTTGTATATTTGTAAATTTGAACAGTAAGATTTTTGTCAGAAAAATATCTTTGAAATAGATCCTATGAATAATTCAACATAAACACAATAACACACATAAAAAGTGAGCTGCATCTGAATGTACAGTACTTATATGATCAAAGGTTATTAGAGAAATGTGTTGAATAATGATATTTTTTTTGCCACTGAACAAAACTGAAGATGTATTTATTCATCTTTCACGTTTATATACCTCATTTCAGGGCGGGAAACTAAATAAAAGCAAGAATAATTGGATTTTAATTTATGACATTTATTTTTCAAACATATGTGCTCCAAAATAAACAGATGAGTACTTATTGTCCTTAATCAAACTAATTCCTACCTTATGCTCCCTGACTTTATAAATCAACATTTTTTTTAAAAGTAATGGTATTGGAACAACGGCCAAAATTGTTTGGAACAATACTTGAACGTGCTCATGTTTGTTGCACAGGAATTAATTTATGTAGTTGATTATTTTGACATGGCCTGAGGATGCAGTTTGTAGACAGTCGTTTTATAAACACGGTGACAAATTCTTAACTTTACAGAATGATTTATTTTGTATCGTAATGAGGACAAATAAATTAAAACAAAACTCTTATCTGTGATCATTCACAACATGCCCACATGGTTTAAATTGCTGCTGCTGAGACATGAATGAATAAATTTCCTATTTTGTAACACAGTCGTGACACTTTTTTCTTCACTTTATTGCTTTCAGTTGTCATGTGTTCATGTTCGTACTGTGGAAGTCCTGAGCAGGTGAAAAAAGAAAAATCTGATGATCCATCTTCTCAGTCTGATCTACGCTGCTTTCTCCTTGTGTTTAATTACTTGTTTAAGTACTCAAAGTATTGGTTACTTTGGTCCCATAATTTCATGGTTAATTATGTGATAATTACCAAGTAATATATTTGAAATATCTTAGAAATTACCCCCAAATTTCATGATTAATTATATGATAATTAGCAAGAAGAGTTTTCATGTAGTGGGTGGTAAATACCATGTAACATGTTGAATTTGAGGGTAATTTGTTGGTAATTTCAAGAAGAAATTTCAAATACATTACTTGGTAATGACCATGTATTTACCATGAAATTATGGGACTTGAAGCGTTATCTTACTTTTTAACCATTTGTTTACTACATTATCAAGATTTTAAAAATAAATAAAAATCTCATTTCAAGTTTTAGTTGCCATATTCATCACCAAAACAAAAATGCAGATGAAAGGTTTAGAAATGAATTAAACTTGTACTCAATTATGATTTTAAAAGTAACTAAGTAGATTACATGGTGTAATAAATACTTAAGTACAAGTAAAAGTACAGGGTAGAAAATCTACTCATAAAAGTATAAGTACTCCCCCCAAAAACTAGTTAGTTAGTTAGTTACTGGTTACTTCCACCCCCACACCTCTAAAGACCCCAAAATATGAGCAGCTGCCACCTTCTGTCTTTTATGTTTGTATCAATTTATGCCACATTTTATAAACAAATTAATTCCTTAATTGATTTTAATGTTAGTTTTGGTGCACTTAATGACTTTATGGAACTATTGATTTATTTATTGAGTAACATTTTTCTTTTCTTCTTGTTTGTTTATTTTGGCAGGTTCAGTCCTTCATAATTTTACTGCCTCTTGTGGCCAAACTGAGTATTACAACAACAAACTCCTGACCATCCAAAGCCTTTTTCATCCGCCATAACTTACTTTTACAGATTACAAAAGTAACACTTAACAGTTTATTGATTCATTTATGTATTTCTTTAGTTCTGATTTTGTCCGTCTTGGTCCTCCATATAAAAATACATCAGGACAAAACATTCACCTGCCAAAACTTTTGTTTCATCTGTTTTACAGGTGAAAAAGTAAAGAAAATAGAAAGATTATCCTTCCTTTTTTCACCTGTATTTAAGTCATAAACAGAGAGAAGAAAACTATTTAGAAAATGGATCCCTAATTATTGTTTCTTTCTTGCCTCTCAGGTCTCCTGCATGCATGCACAAACACTTCTGACAGAAAAATATCTGGCACTCAAACTATTTTACAGCAGTTACATTAAGGGAGTGATTTATTTTATTTCACCTTTGGGTGAAGGAAGAAGCACATCGACAACAAAGTCTGACACAAATGAAGGGAGGTAGGACAGAGGAATCCAGAAGAGCTTGGCGTCCCAGCCTGCACCGTAACGTGTGCGTGGGAATTGAGCTGTGAGCGCGTGCTCCATACACCTGGTCACCTTAGAGATGTCTGAACTGCACAACATGCCCAAGGAGAAGTTTTGAGCTTTCACATCTGATGGAGAAAAAAACAAAACAAAAGAGAGGAGTTATTCAGAATCATCTCACTCTGCTGCTGAATTATTAATTAACTGTACTTCCACTCACAGTCGTCAAAGTATGTGTGTCCGTAGGAGTCTTTGACGTCCTGAGGCAGGCGGCTCCACAGCCTCTTCAGGTCAGCTTTGATAAGATCCACATCAGTCACAGCTGTCTTGAAGAAACCGGGTTCAATAATGCTCACTTTGATGCCAAAGTGTCGCATGTCCTTCCTGACCAGAAGAAACAGAACATCATGGTTCTATGATGTATTGAGATTTTCGTTTAAAGGCAGTTTAAAAATGTAGTTTAAGGGCATGTTGATGTTTAAACAGTTTGCAGATCACTCAAACTGTTTTGCGGCTGAATGCAGAGGTGGAAAGAAACTTAACTTATTTTTCACTGCAGACATTTTTTACAAGAAATAGTCGAGTAAACACGGTTACATTCAGGTCAAACTGAGTCAAGGTGCTGCTATTTGTTCATGTTGACTCACTGGAAAGGTTCTGCTACACTACATGGAACAGGACCTTAATTAATATCACTGGTAACACCTGTGTTTTCTGTTTCATGTCAATATGGCCGCCTGCTGAAGCACAGCTTTGAGGTGCTTGACCTTGACTTGAGTTTTTACATTTACACCTCTACTTCACTACATTTCAGTGAGAATTATCACACTATTTTCTCAGCTATAGTAACTAGTTAAATACTTTTAAAGTTATGATTTTGCAATGAAAAACTACATAATAAGCTTATAAAATATATAGTTAAAGTTAGTGATACATTTTATTTATTAACATGATGTTGTTAATAATTCCACCAGTGAGTGATCTCCCCTTTAATCTTCTCAAATGGTTTAATTTCAATATATTTTCAAGGCCCAAAGAGCTAAAATTATCCAATATTTCACAAAAAACATCAAAAATTAAAGACAAGGCCAAAAAATGAACACACATCAGCATCTGTAATTAAAAGTAGCTCCACCTTGTGTCTGTGTGTGTGTGTGTGTGTGTATGTGTGTGTGTGTGTGCATATGAATAAGAACACAGTAATTTTAATATCATGGTTGTTTTGTCTACCAGTGTCTGAGCTGTTGTCATGTTTATTTTATGTTCTCTGTGGATCCCAGGAAGAGTAGCTGATACTCGACATCCTAATAAAAATCTAAATCCTAATAAATCAGTCTTAAGAGGATGTGTGATGAACCTGTCGTCCTCCCACTATACCTGAGGGAGTCGGAGAAGGCTTCCACTCCAAATTTGGACAGACAGTATCCTCCACCGGTGAGAGACAGTCTGCCCAGTATACTGGCCACGTTCACCACCCTGCCCCGGGCCTTTTTCAGCAGCGGCAGAAACTGGAGAGTCACGTCGATGACTCCGATCAGATTCACGTCCAAAACCTTTGTGAAATCCTCCACCTGCATCCATTCTGATGGACCGATGGGTGTGGACCTGCCGGCGTTATTCACCAGACCCCACAGACCTGCAGAGGAAAGAGGAGGATAAAAATCAACTTCTTTTCTTACCTATTTTACCTAAATATATTTACAGTCTGGGTTTAACATATTGATAAATGTTGATGTAACTTTCTGTAAAATAATTACTTAGTCACTAATGTTTTATATTATATAACGTGGTGTGTATTGTATGTTAGGTTTGGACCCCAGGAAGATTATATTGTCCTGGCAAGAGCTAATGGGAATACTTTAAATAAACAAATGCTAGTGCCACATCCAGTTAGAACTGTTAATGTAGATTACAACTGCAAAACTGTAGAGAGAAATTGCAGTAAAATAATGGAAACATTATTTTATCATTCACACAAAAAAACTGAACTATGCACACAAGTCTGAAATTTGTTGAAGTGATGATGATGATTAAATATCATACAGTTCTATAGATGCCAGCAGTGGTGGAAAGAGTGCTGAAAGTCTGTAATCAAGTACAAGTACTGTTACATCACTGAAATACAGTATTACTCAATTACAAATAAAAGTATTGGTGTTAGAAATATACTCAAGTAAAAGTACAAAGCATTTGTCTCAAAAACTACTCAAAGTATTAGTTACTTTTGATCGCTGATGTCACCTCTCCAAACTGGGGCTGCAAATTTTGTGTTTTCCTTAACCGAACAATTGATTAATCATTAATAATTTATTAGATACGTGCGTGTTTTTTCCCCTCATTTTCAATATTTTTCTGTTTTTTGGTAATTTATTTCTCATTTAAGTCGAAGTTTAAGTTTCCGTCAGACAAAACATCAAATAAGGTGCAAATTGCTGCCAAGACTACTGATTAAATATATACATGAAGACATTTTTAATTGGTTAAAATCTTAACGGCAATTAATCGATTAATGATTAATCATTGACATCCTTACTCCAAACATGTGCTGCCCCAGCGTTTTGTTTTGTTTTATCTTGTTTGTTTTCATTGGCCCGTTTGTTATGAGATCACCTTATTAGAAACTAAAATTCAAATTGTACTCAACTATGATTTTAAAAGTAACTAAGAAGATTACAGCTTGTAAGTACGAGTAAAAGCACAGACTTGAAAATCTACTCATAAAAGTAGAAGTACCCCCCAAAAAACTACTTTAATACAGTAATTTGTAATTATTTACCTCCACCCCTGGATATTACCTATTGTATCAACCTGTAGTTCAGATTTAAGCTGCTTGAAGAGGTTTTTCTGTATCTTTGGCTTTAAAAATGCAGTATATGAGGTCAGTATTATCTCCCTCCTCCGTGTGTTAAACACATCAGTAGGAGGATGATGAGTTGATGATGGGATGGTCCAGGTTGTCTTTATCTCTCCCAGTGCCTCACTCTGTCTGGCACCCTATCTGCGCGTACCCCCTGCCGTCCACCCGGCTCACCTCGCTCTCCGACCTCCCTGCTCACAAACTCCACCGCCCTCCTGATGCTCGCTCCGTCCGTGACATCCACCAGGACGGTCTTCAGTCTGGAGGAGGCCGCAGCTGCCAGATCCGCCGCACCTTTCTCTGTGAGACACGCGGCCACGACGTGGAAACCTCGTCCATCCAGCTGTCTGGCCACCAGGTTCCCAAAGCCGCTGTCGCAGCCTGTGATGAGCACGTGTTTCTGACTGATGCCATCCACCTTGTAGGAATCTCTGATGTACCAGCGGATGGCAGCCACAGTGGCCACAAGTAAAACACAGGTTAAGGTCAGGTGTGACAGGATGACCTGAAACACACAATCCACAGCTTTAACTTCTGTAAATCCTAAAAGAAACATTATTTAATGCTTCTTTTTCTCCATTGCATTCACACAATAAATTGAACTATGCACACAAGTCTGAAAACTTGAAAAGCTCCTGCATCAACCACAAGACTTCAGACTGCTGAACCTTAAACACAATTTCCTTGTTTTTACTCAAACAGAAACCCCAAATCACTTTTTTTTTTGCAAACGTCAAAGCAAAACTTGCATAATCTACCACACTTTGCATCATTTCACACACTTTGATTGCTTCACCTGAAAAAAACAGGAAAAAAAAACACTGACCTGATAAAAATGACACACCCTGATTCTGTTCAAACTAGCGACACACCTCAATCATGTGTCAGAGCATAAAAGAGGCCTCCGGTGAAAAAATGGAGCAACGTGAACAGAAGTAGAGGATGAGATCAAGAGGTGCAGGAGGAGGAAGAGTAGCTAACATTTCAATGAAATCTGCACAACTTTGGTCATATCAGTCATATTGTGCACTGATTTCATCATGCATCATCATGCAGAAAGACAGTTTCTTACTGTAATGTTTCTCATTTTTATCTCTGCCAGCCTCTGTAAGCCTGGAGGGTATCATGCGATTGATTACGTGTGTGTGATCAGCTGACCTGCAGCTTGTCCGCGCCTACTCTCACATAAAACAAAACCGATTATGGTGCACATCCGTGACTGTGTGCTGAAGGACCTCTGTGATTCACAAGTTTTCAAAAAAAACTTGAAAAAAATTGCTTTTATGGCTCCAGGTTGGCGACAGGTGATCAGAGGCATGATGTTTTTGAGTCATCCTGTTCTTGTTACAGTTTTTTTTCACGATTGCTTGCAAACTAAAATGAAAAATAACACTCAGTGAAACCAGACACTCAAGGAGCAAAACCTCAGCCTACATCTGCACAACTATAGAAGCAAGAGGAGAAAGAGGAGAGGAGGAGAAATATAGAGTGAAACAAAGTTGAATGAATATGATTTATGTAGGGGAAATAAACAAATAAGAGTTTGCTGGTTCTGTCTCTCTTAACTTTATTTCACTAAAAGCAATCTTTTGAATTTTTTTTAGCAGTTCCAGCCAGGCATGACCAAAAAAAAGTTTGTTAGTTTGTCCTAACAGTATCTCTAAAGAAAAAAACCTTTTCTTAAAAAAGCAGAAATGTTTAAAGTTTTCTAGTTTGAGCTCAGCAGTGTCTAACTGGTTCAAACCACATCAGATCATATGAAGCATGTGTGGAGACAAAGTTTAGTTTCTACTCTTTTTTTTTTAACAGCTTTGAATGAAGTGTTTCATTTTGCAAAAGATCCGAAGTGTTCTGCTACTTGTGTGTGTGGTCGGGTGACAAAATCAGCCCTGTTTTCAAAATCGTGCTGAAGCAATTGTAACCTTAAAGTGTCACACGGTATCTCAAGAACACCTTGAGAGAATTTCTTCAAATTTAACACGAATGTTCACTTGGACTCAAAGATGAACCGATGGTCAAAGGTGAAAGTGCTACTACTGTATGAGTTCTGCCAAAATATAAATAAAATATTCATATATTCTCAGGACTCTAACAACTCAAGCAACTATAAGTTTGGAGCTCACTGAGTGAAGAAATGTGCATCGTATCTTACATGCTGAAACAATGATTGTGTCAAAGCAATATTTATACGATATATCCACAACATTATACCACAGTACAATATGGCAGCAGTCTTTATACTTTATGTGCCATAAAACTGCAACCTACTTTGGGACAAAAAAGCCTAAACTTTAAAAGAGAAAGGAAACAATTTCCACACAGTTTTATAGCTTTGAACATGCTGTATGTATAGTTTTGGTCGAAAGAATCAGTTTGGAGAAGAAGAGGACATGGTTTAAAGTGTGTAATTTTGCAAGAGATGTGACAAAATGGTTATCTGTTTTCAGTTTTGAGTTTAGAGTTGTGAGAAATTGAGCTATGGACTGGGAGAAACTGTAAAAGGTAACTAAAAATGATGAGAACAGAAGTGAATATAGTGCAAATAAAAAAAATAAATAAATCAACTTACCTCTAATAAATATGACGTCAGATTGTCAGTTGACACCTGAGTGAAAAAAAACTTGAGACATTTAGATCCCACACAGACAAACATGAAAGATTAACACTGAAATACTCTGTAAACTCCATCCTCATGGACCCTGATCATTATTTTGAATAAGCCCCATATTCATTATGTGTCAGCTGGTTTGTGATAACATGAATAACTACACATTTACTTGTGGATATGTGCCACCAACACTGACCATGAGCTGATATTTTATCTTTATTTGTCTACATTTATTAATAATAGTTCTCAAAAAAAGGAAACAGAGGTATCAAACAACTTTATAAGAGCTTCTGTATATCCCTCCAAACCTATAATCATCATCTCAGCAAATAATGATGATAAAAGAACAATAACATTAACAGTAATTGTGAGACAATTGATCCCATAATAAAACTGCATTTAAGCCTACAGGCCTGTGTCAAAATGTACCTGGTTCATATTCCAAAGTAAATGTGGATAAACAGTTTGCCACAAACATCAGGGAACCCTCAGCTAGTCTTTTTTTTTTTTAACTCCAGGGCCCTCTAGTGGGTTAATCAAGCCATGGCAGCTGAGATGTTATTGTGTAAAATGTAAATAGAAACAGAATGCAATGATCTGCAAATCCTTTTTGACTTGTATTAGATTTAATTCAACACAAAGACAAAATATTTAATGTTCAAACTGATAATTTTTTTTGTAAATATGCACTCAGTCTGAATTTAGTGCCTGCAACATGTTTCAAAAAAAAAGTTGGGACAAAGTTGATTTGTGACAGGTGAAAGTATTACTCATGATCGGGCATGAAAGGAGGATCCTCGAAAGGCTCAGCTGTTCACAAACATGGATGGGAAACTTGAGAACGAGGATGGAAAATGGGACTTTTTGGAAAACTGTGCGACCAAACAGTCCAACAGTTTTAGAACAAAGTGAAAAGTGCGCTTCACATTTCAGATTGTTTTCAGAAATCACTGCTGTCGTCTCCTCTGGGCTGAAGAAGAAAAAGACCATCCAGGTTGTTACCAGCACTAAGTTCAACATCTGTGATGGTATGAGGGTGTGTTAGTGCCCATGGCATCATGGGTAACTGTCACATCTGTGAAGGCCTCGTTAATGCTGAAAGGTACAAACAGGTTTTGGAGCGACATGCTGCCATCCATGTCTTTTTCAGAGACGTCCCTTATTTCAGCAAGACAATGCAAAGACACATTCTGCACAAAGACACAACAGTGTGTCTTCAAAGCAAAAGAGCTCGAGCAGTGGACGGACCTGCCTCCAGTCGAGACTTGTCCTCCGTTGAAAATGTGTGGTGCATCATGAAGCGCGAAATACAACAGAGACTGTTGAGCACCTGAAGTCGTATATCAAGCAAGAATTAGAAATAATTTTACTTTCAAGATTTTTTAAATTTTTGTTATTTACTCTTTACAAAATGTTCCTATTTTTTTTAGAATTGGAGTTATAAAAACACAATATGAGAGGGTTTATTATTAAAAGGGGAATAATGCCAATAATAATACTGACTCTCCTTTAACCACACATGTCAAACCTAAATAAAATCTTGTGAAAAAAGACAATTTTTAGTCTGTAGTGTTGTAGCAGATCAGACCTAATGACTGAAGGCACCACAACATGATTCATGTGACTCCCTTGTATACAATAACACATGTAATTTCAAAAAAGACTGGAATTTAGCCATACATGTAGGTTTGAAACAAATCTGCAACACTTTACTGAAGAATGTCGCATATTTCAGCCCATATTGAGGTTCTTGTATTTTACTTGAGTATTCCCGTTATATGGTGCTTTATATTTCTACACATTGTATTTCTTACTCGACTACACTCATCAGACAGCTACTGTAACCTGTTATGAATCAATAATATTAACCCCACAATATAATATATAACAAAACACTTTATTTTTGCACTGTGTTGTGATCTGAATACTTCCTCTACTACTGTGTTATACCAATATATCACATTATTATATACATATTGGACTTTTCCTTATGCATACCACAAATAAAACCCCAAGTGGAGATCTCAAAGACTAGATAGATAAAACTAAACCTGCATGCAAGGTTTGATACCACAAGACATAAGCGGGAAAAGTTTTTGTTTTTTACTGATCCTGCAGTGCATCACTGTTCACTCAACCACCAAGTGGCATCAGATCTCATTAAGCTCATTTGTGCAAAAAACACTAAATCATTCAGTTAATTTTGCTTCATATGAACAAAACTAATGAAGTTTTTATGTACCTGCCAGCTGTTTGGCTTCTCCTAGTGAGCATCAGAGTCGATTAATACTCATTTAAACGGCATAAAATGTATAATAATAGTAATGATGAAGCACACATACCATGGCTACAGTTTTAGATGAAGATGCGTCTTCCTCATCAGAGAATATGTGTGAAGTTACGATCCTTGTTCAGTCAACACTGGAGTCGTGTGAAGGTGTGACAGAGCGCTTCAGTGTGTCTGCGGAGTCAAGGTCCATAGTGGACAGAACAACAGGGTTGTGTAATAGACCAGACCAGATTACATGGCCCCCGTTCTTGATAACCGCGTTGCCCTTTCACCTCAAATCCACTCTGAAAAACACAACAACTGAGCCCAAAGGTTACGCAGACAAAAAAAAAAAATCACTGTTCTGTTCTCCGGTTTGATGTTACTTAACAATGTGAGGAGCAGATTTAAACAGAACAAGAACCAAAGTCCATCAAGAACAATGGCTTCACGAGTCAGCAGAGGTGTGACACTGATATAATCCACTCTGAGAGACAAAGGTGTTGACTAGAACCATAAAGGGTTCTTCAGCTTGTCCTCATAAGAGAACCATTATTGTTTCATGTAAGAACCTTTATAAAAGGTTCTAACATGAAACAGCCGTTCTGAGAGTTCTAACTGGAACCCAGCATAAAGGATTACACCTAGATCCAATTGTGAAAGATTTCCCACAAAAACCCCTATGTGAGGTTCTACAGAGAACCTTTCTATGGTGTAATGTTCCACCCAGAACCCTCTCGGGGGAATTCTGTCAAAAACCTTCTGGGTTCTACCAAAGATCTCATCTAAAAGTGACCGAGGAGTTTCCACGAGAACCCTTGTGTATTCAAAAGGTTTTATCTATAAACAACACACAGGGTTCTACTGAGAACCCTTATATATTCCAAAGGTTTTATCTCAAACCCACTAAGAGGGTTCTGAGAAAGAGGGAGATGTTATCTGGAACCCACTCAGAGGGTTCTTCCAGGTACCTTTTTTAAAAAAAATCAAAAATAAACCCAGTAGGTTCTTCCAAGAACCCTTTTGTTTTCCACAGGTTTTATCTAGAACCCACCCAGGGAGAACTCTTTTATGTTACAGTACAAAGAACCCTTAAAGAGCCTTTGATGAAAGAGTTCTTAAAGGACTTCAACAATCCTTGAAGAACTCTTTCATTTAAAAACCTTCTTTGGATGAAAAGTGTTCTTAGTGGAACTTTGAGTCATACAAAGAACCCTTGACAAACCCTTTCTTATAACAGGGTTTGTCAGAAGCAAATTGTCCTGGGTATAACCTCAGGAAGAACCTTTTCAGAACCCTTATTTCTAAGCGTGTATGACGCCGTTATCTCAGCTCTTATAATAAATCTTTCAGAGATGATGCTGTTCTGCGGTTCAGTTAAAGGTGCAAAGAAGAAACAAACATGTTTTACAACACAGAAAATGTTCTTATACTGCCGTCGGTGGTCTCAATCTTTATGTGCAAACATTTATTGACGTGTAAATAAAAGACACAAAAAGATCTTAGCTCAACACTTTTCTCCAGTAACTGATTTCACAGAAAACTACAGTGGAGAGGTTTTTGGTTTGGGGCTGCACATAAGAAACAACGGGTCCGTGATGCAGGTCGGCATGTACGACAGAGGCAACCAGATGAACTTTGCGTCCCATCCGGGAGAGTAGCGAGTACGAGGGTGAACGGCGGAGATGGCGTGCGCCATAGAGCTGACCACCTTCATCAGGTCCCCGTCCGTGAACATCTTGAACCTGTCATCCAGATCCCCAAGAGCTGAAAGAGAAACATGTCACAAATGTGCTTTATATACAAGATGCTCCAAATTAGTAGCTCCTTATTAGTTCCTCTGAAGTTTCTCATAAAGAGTGTTGTGATCTGGCATTGATTATAGGTAAAATACAGCCAAGGATCAACATACAGTATATGAAGAAGTCTATATAATCTAAAATACAGTCTCAGGAGGGTCCATTTTCTCTCAAATCAGTACCAGGAAACCTTCAAACAAAAAACAGATGTAATCTTTTGTTTATTTGTTTGATTGAAGGTAAATAAAAAAAAAAGATTACATGCACACTGGGTAAAAAGAAATGTGTTATTTGAATGTGGAAAAGACAACAGCCACTGAAAAGAACAAATTAAATAAATTAACGGTCTGATGCATGCACTTGAACCTGATTAGAGTCTTTTTTTTTGCTTGGTTGTTTTTTAGGCCTCCACATAGCAGCCGTAGTGGTTTATGTGTTTATTGATATTTTATTAATGCACAACACTGGTTAACTGTTGCTGTTACACAGCTGGCCGCCACTAGTCGGGGCTGTAGCTCCAGCAGAGGGCAGTGCATCTGTCTCCTTGTGCTAAGGACCAGAATTAAACTAGTGAGGTAGAAAGTGAAAGACGACATCTAATAAAACCAGTTTGTCAGTATTTTGACCTAGTAAAATTAAATTAAGGTTGCGTGGGTACGGTGTAGGGTGTGTCAGAGTAAAGTGGCATTAACCACAGTCAGCACAGACATTAACCTGAGAGGAGAGCAGGCTGCTGCTGCTGCTGCGAACACTGAACATTAGCCATGTGATCCTGCTCAGTCTGGAAATATTTTTACTTTAGGTGATTTAGTGAGTTTAGTTGTTGTTTGATTTAGTGAGTTTGTAGGATAATGTGCCATATGGTCATAATATCATGGAACCTATGTTTTGCTGTTATATGATAGACTTGTAATGCAGTGAAACAGGGTGAGGCTACTTATGGGGTAGGATTTTGTTAATGTGATTGTTAAACTGATCGTTTTCTTTCTTTTAGACTAGTCGACTGGTCTAAATTTAAATTTCTGTTTAATCGACAGGGAAATTAGTTGCACCAATCAACAAGA
>JAJHUR010010989.1:2273-13040 GCA_027495735.1 Lutjanus campechanus | reverse complement strand
GAAGGCCGACCCGCGACAGTTCGAGCTTCGCAAAGTCCTGGGACAAGGCTCCTTCGGCAAGGTGTGTGTGTGTGTGTGTTTATACCTGCTGTCAGTGCTTGTGTGTGAGTGGGCTTAAGTGTGTGTGTAAGAGTGGGTTTCATTTCCACTCAGATCCCCATAATGTTCCCCTTGTGCCAGTGTTTGAGAGCCCGTTGCCGTGGAGACGGCAGGCCGAGGGCCCTTCACACTCCCGCTCAGTATCATCGTCTTTATGAATGAACAATTAGCCTCCCGCTCGAGCTGTGTGTGTGTGTGTGTTTATGTTAATCTACATAAGTATGACCCAGAAAAATGGGCGAACCCAAACAAACTCTTAAACACACACACACACACACACCACACTCAGCACAGACACACACACACTGATATTCTCACACCACTGAGCAATCACACAGTACATTACACTGCTCACACTCATATATCACATAAATAAATACATCAGCGACTAATTGTTTACTCTGTATGTGTTTGTGTTTGTTTGTTTGTTTGTTTGTGTGTGTGTAGGTGTTTCTGGTGAGGAAGATCACAGGGCCAGACGCCGGTCAGCTCTACGCCATGAAAGTCCTGAAGAAAGCGACACTGAAAGGTACAAAGAGAGACAGAAACTCTCTGAGACATCAACATCTTTACTGAACTCATTATATTTTCCTTTTTTAAATATTTTTCCTCCTTTCAGAGCCTGATTTATCTTCTTCCTCTGTGCCAGAGAGCTCCACTGTTGTCCAAAAACTATTAAAAACACAACAATGAGCCACACTGTTACACTGATACACCATCCTGCTGCCCCAAATACTCACAACAGCACTTTCTCACACTTTTTAAAAATCCACAATAAGCCTTATCAATAAATCTTGTTGATTTGTGCATAAATTAACATTCTTGACCATTTTAACTAGTCTTTTATATTTTTGGAGACCCTCTCTTTTGTGACCCACTTGTGGGTCCCGACCCAGTCTCTGGGAATGACTGTATTAGTTGACGTGCAAGATTTTTAGACATGTTTAAGTTTAAGCCCTGAGTCTGAATTATATCATTTGATACCATTCTTCTTTATGGATTTTCCTGCTCAGAGCTGCTGCTGAAAATTAGCTATCTATCTAACTCTGAGACAACCAGAGACAGTGAAATAAACTTTTCTTTTTTAAATAAAGCATGTTGAAGCATGCTGAAAAGGCTCAAAAAGGGCTGCAGTGTCCTCATTCAAGCCCGTGTGGCTCCGTAAACCTGAAATCATAAGCGAAAAACAAAATTAACCCATATATTTAACTTGAAATACAAATTTGGGCCATCAGGTATCACCTACGTGTCGCTGAGGTTAGAGGAGGAAGCAGCTGTCGCCATGATTGAGGTTGCGAGTGTCAAATGCCTTCATGTTTTCTCAGTCAGGTTATAATTAAAAAAGATCTATATCAAGACCAGAAGGGCTGAAATTTGTAGAGAAATACATTTTAGACACCTTCTATTTTTGCTTTTTATCAGTTGAGCAGATTCGGTTTCTCACGGACTAAAAGACTGATTGTTTTCTTTGTTAAATTGATCGTTTTAAAAGTTCAGACGTCAGCTGAAGCTCTCAGATATACTTTTTGTGAATGAGGTGATTTTAACTTTTTCAGGTAGAAGTTTGTTCAGAAGTTTTTGTTTGTTTGCTCAGTCGTCATCGTCCTAAAGGGAATTTCATCCTTTAACATGAGACTGAACAGAGAAACACAGAGCTGAAGTCATACACCCTCTGGTGGTGGGAAAAAAACACAGCCTGGTCCTTTATTTTGTGTGCTTCTTTCTCTCTTCTTTGACTGAAGATTTGTTTATTACTTTCATCTTTTTCTTTCTTGTTTTTAAATTTCTTGTTGCTGATTTTCTTCCCTTCTCCTCGTGAGTCAGTTACTCATCGGTTGCCATCTGGGAGTCTCTCCAGCCAAAATAGAAACCAAATAAGGGGAGGCTGTTTTATTTTGGCTTTTCTCTGAGTGCTCTATCTGGTGATTGATGTGTTTTCCGCTCTGTGTGTGTGTGCGTGTGTGTGTGTGTGTGTTTTCCAGTACGTGACCGGGTCAGGACAAAGATGGAGAGAGACATCCTGGTGGAGGTCAATCATCCCTTCATCGTCAAACTGCACTACGGTGAGTCAGCCAATAACAGATGTCTGCGATGAGTCACCGACGCCGCGTCGGCCAATCAGAGCTCAGTGCTCCTCTTTTAGAGGGCGACAGACCTCGCAGTGGAAATGTTCAGCAAGCGAGGGAACTTGTTAGATCATATCTCGCTTCTAACTTTCTTTCCTTCCTCAGCGTTTCAGACGGAGGGGAAGCTGTACCTGATCCTGGACTTCCTCAGAGGAGGAGACCTCTTCACCCGTCTCTCTAAGGAGGTAACTCCTCCTCATCACTTATTGTACTCCACACACAAGCAGAGGCCTTAAGGATTTACCTTATTTGCATTAAAAACATAGTGTTCATAGATTCAGTGTCTGAGAGGCAAACTGGAGAAAAGTAAACAAAATATTAATGCAACAAATAAATAAATTATATTGTTATTCAGTCTCGAGTTCAGGGAGATCCCAAACTTACTCAGCTCGAGGACCAAAACAGGACTAAAACTACAGAAATACATCCTGAATTGCCATAACATCTACACTTATTTATTTATTTAGATTATTTTGGGGCTTTTTAGCCTTTATTTGATAGGACAGCTCCAGTTAGACAGGAAATATGGGGAAAAACTGGGCGGAAGATACACGGTTGAAGGCCACAGGCTGGAATTGAGTTTTATATCGTTAAATGTAATGTTTGATGTTACACAGCTGATGTAATGTTTCTCAGTAGCGGAGTGTGCCTTCAGAACATCAAAAAAACATTACAATAGATTATACATGTTAGATTTAAATGTGTTCGTGTGTGTGTTTGTGTTGTAGGTAATGTTCACAGAAGAGGACGTGAAGTTTTACCTGGCAGAGCTCGCACTGGCCCTCGATCACCTTCACGGTCTGGGCATCATTTACAGAGACCTCAAGCCAGAGAAGTACGGAAAAGAGACAGCACACACACACACACACACACACACACACAGTCATTCTGCATTATTAATGTTTGCATGCAGACGTTTCCTTCAGAATAATAAAAAAAAAAGAATAATTTCTGTTGTTTCAGCATCCTGCTCGATGAGGAGGGACACATCAAGCTGACCGGTGCGTAATATTACACCTCCTCTGTGTACGTGTGTGTGTGTGTTGCTCTTATCAAGCTGCTGTAAAGTCTGATAACTCTTTTATGACTGATTTCCATGTTTGTGTGTGTGTGTGTTCAGACTTTGGCCTCAGTAAGGAGTCCATAGACCACGAGAACAAGGCCTACTCCTTCTGTGGGACGGTGGAGTACATGGCTCCCGAGGTGGTGAACAGGCGAGGACACACGCACAGCGCCGACTGGTGGTCGTACGGCGTGCTCATGGTGAGAGTCTGCTGCTCGCTCCCTGCTGCGTTCACAGCTGACGGCTCTGCCTCAGTTTACTGATAAATTAAGTCTCAAATAATCACAGTAGAGCAGCGAGGCTGCACTGATGAAGGGTCTGGAGTCTGTTGTGCCATAAAAAACAAATTTCGTCCTTTGCATGAGACGTTAAACCGAAGTCCTGACTCGCTATGGTCATAAAGATCCTGTGGCACTCACTGCAAAGAGTAGGGTGTTCCCCGGTGTCCTGGCAAAATTCCCGACCTGGCTTCCTCCATCTGGCCACCTAATCATCCCACAGTGTAACTGGCTCAGTGTTTCCCTCCATGTCCACCTCAAGCTGTGTCCTACAGTCCTCCCTCACAGACTCACAGGGTTTGAGGCGCATTCCCGGGAAGTCTGCGAGGTTTTAGGGCTGTCCCGCTGTCAAATAATGAAGTCCATGAGGGCTGTCTCGCAGACTTTTTGAGCCCTTTATGCACACTTCTGCTACGGCTGCACAATTCATCAAAAAAATAAATTAATGAATGTCATGAGGCAGAAATGTCCTTTTGTCCTTTGCCTACAGGAGTTACCCACAGTTCATAGCGTTGTAACGTTAAACACGAGTTTACCGGAGGAACACCAGGAGTATTTTTTTATAGTTGTTAAAAACGAAACCTAAATAAAACTGATAAATGATTCATATTCAGTTAAAATGTGCAGTCAGGAGATGCTAACTAACCTAACGAAGCACTTCTAAGCACTTTTTTAAAATAGCTTTTTATTTAGTTGCATGATCAATACTTCCAAAAAAAAATCTGCAATTAAATCATTTCCGGCAGAAAGACCTGAAGATAAACTACACCTGTGGTTAAATGCATGTGTGAAGTTTATTCTCCACTTTCCACCTTGTTCCCTGAGTTCAGTCACACAGCATTTATAGTCGAGGTTACGCTGCCACCTGGTGGAGATCCCAGTACACTACAAAGTTTCAAACTGACCCTAAATACTGTTACACTGCTGCACAGCTGCTATAACAAAACAAAAAAATGATTAGTATCAGCAGGTGTGGCTCATAGACGACTGGCAATTGACACTCGCGTCAAAAAACATGATTTGAAATGATTCACAGTGTGCATAATGACAAGATTCAATATTTAATGAAAAGATATCCAACCCTAACCTCAGTAAAACAAATTAAAATAAAGGCTGAACTATTTTTAGCCCCCAAACAAACACAAAGTCACTGATCATCTGTAATAGACTGTAAATATTCAGCGTACTGCAGCTGAAACATTACTTATATTCAGTAAAGAGCAAAATTATTCAAAGTTCACACCTGCTGTCGTCATGGTTTCATCTCAAACTCAAGCTTTCACATCTGGATCAGTCGTGACTGCTCAGAGGAGAATTAGATTCATGCAGCTGATGTTTAATTAAAATGTTTAACAGCTACACTTGTTCTCACTAACACCAGAAGAACAGTTTCTGTGTGTCAGTTTTAAAGACGCTGTAAAAGTTCTCGTCTGAAGCAGAGAGAACAATCAGCTCAGTCAACCTAAACTTTTAAACACCCTGATAACATTGTGCTAATCTGATGTGTAAATAAGCCGTTCATGGAGCTGACCACTGTGCTGCGGCGACTTTAAAGGCTCCTACGGCCTGAACCATATCCGGTTCTTGCGGGTTCTTTGTTGCACGCCACTCTGTGCACAGACACGAGTCACAGCAACGGCCACGTTATCAGAATTCAGTTTTAATTTCTCTGATTTACAAAACTGTGAATCTGACCGTCATGTCTCGTGGTGCTATTTAGAACCACCGTTCACCAAACATTACACCACATTCCTCCCACAGTTTACATCTTTCATCTGGGACAGTCACAGATCACTCAGAGTGAAGGAGGAGGAAGATGAATGCAGGGAGATTTACAGGACATGTGCTGTGTTTTTAAGCATGAGCAGTTTCAGGCCACCCATGAAGGATGGAGGTGGTACTCTCTGTCTCTCCTTAATTTTCGGGATTGTTACCATTGTGCCCAGTTTAAAAACTACTTCTCCAGTGTGAACGTGGATATGAGATGGAGAGTGTGTGCAGAGGTATCCATGTACGAGCAGTAGTTGGGGATCAGGAATCAGTGGTGACTCATCACAACCTCTTGAGTCCTTTCATTCTGTTAACGTTGCTCACCTGGTTTGATTTTATAACGCAGTTAAAATTAAAACACCGGGTGGTTGAGTAACTTATGAAACCAAAACCAAATTGTGTGGATCCTCGATGTAAGTGCTGGAGGAACAGAGGCACCACTGCTCACTGTAAAATAATAATTATTACTTCAACAGATTTGTAAAATAATTAAATGATGAAATAATTATTCAACAGTGAGAAAACGTGTGCAACTATTTTTTCCACTTCTTGTTAGGGCTGCACAATTAATCGAAACTTTATCGAGATCACAATCTGGCTTTCTGCATTTTTCAAATTGCAGGAGCAAAATGTGCATCAGAATACTTTTAAATGAATGAATGTTGTGAGGCAGAGATGTCCTGTCCTGTTCATTTGGGACAGATTCCTGCAAAAAAATCAAAAAAAAAAATCAAAAAAATCAGGCCATAAAAATAAGTTGTTCAGCCCTACTTCTTCTTCTTCTACTCATTAGTGTGAATTAGGTTGGAAAAATCGTTTGCTTTTTCATTTCTCCTAAATTGAAATTTTAAACTTGAGATGGAAACTTGTAAAATGGATTATATAGAAAATATATTTGTTGGTTTGTCCTGCTCATCTGCACGACCTTCTTTTTGTTGCAGGCTTTGCCAAACATGTATAATTATTTAGAAAATCCATAATATTTGTCAGGGATGGATACTAATATTTTTAAGCATTTGCTCCACAGGCCTCCGAGCCCCGAGGCCAAAATTTAAACACAGAAAAAGCAATTGTGACACTTGTTCATCACAGTTCACTTTTCTCGTGAACTGTGATGTGAAATTCTGATGAAAAACAACCTGAGTGTCTGAGCCAGTTGAGGAAACTGGTGGCACACACCGCGGTACATTTTGCCCTCAGATTTTAGACAGTTTCATCGCCGTTTCCTTTTTCATAGTTTGGCTTTTTGTGTTTCTGGTTGTCACTGCACCTGTTCTGTGCTTTATGTTCTTGATATGAAAAGATTTAATGATATAAAAGTGTCAAAATAAAGAATAACACAAATGTGCTGCAGTTGTACGATTTGTGCTGATGTAAAATACAAGAAGAAATACATTTACCCTCATGTTCATCAGTGTTATGTTCTCTCTCTCGCAGTTTGAGATGCTGACGGGAACACTGCCGTTTCAAGGCAAAGACCGGAAAGAGACGATGACCATGATCCTCAAGTAAGACACTTTATACTGTGGGTGCGCTCCTATCCAATCACCACCTAACAGCTTTCATTACAGCTTACTGTACATCCGAGAAGAGACAGACAGAGCGAGAGACTCTCCTCCTCCCTCCCTGCAGCCCAGGGGACAGTGAAGGATTTATTTTAGAGGAGATAAAGTGCAGCACTCAGGACGAAGAGGAGGATGAGGAGGAGAGATAAAAGAAATGGACTCAAGTGTTTTGATAGCAATTTATAACAGCGAGGGAGGAGACGGTGGAAGAAGATTAGGTCTGAGGAGGAGGAGGAGGAGGAGGAGGAGGAGAAGCGAGGGATGAGAGGTGAAAGTCAGAATCATGTTGGTGGTTAAAAAAAAAACTATTCACAGGAAATATTAACCCGTCCTGCTTCCTCTGTGGGCTCTCTTTCACTCTCAGCGTCTGTCAGGAGAAAAATGCTGAGCTGACTCTCTGCAGACTGCTGAGTGTGTTTCCTGTGCGTGTGTGTGTGTGTGTGTGTGTAGCATACTGTCGTCTAGTCTTTCAGATACTTTCAGTTTGGATATACAATATGGACAGTTGATAACACTGCAGTTATTCTGTCCGTCTGCTTCATAAAACCTCTGCTTTTACTTTGATATCAACACTCTGTGTCTTTCGTTTTGTCTTTTGTTTTTTTGCGCAGGGCCAAGCTGGGGATGCCACAGTTTTTGAGTTCAGAAGCTCAGAGTCTCCTCAGGAACCTTTTCAAACGCAACCCCGCCAACAGATTAGGTAAAACTTTCAAAACAAACAATAAAGTTTACCAGAGGAGCAAATAATTGTCCACTTGTGCCCAGATGAGCTGTGACATGAACTGTCCACACAGACTGAAGCTGTCCTGGAATGTGTAATGAGTTCAGTTTAAGGAGATCGTTCACACCCAAATCAAAAATGCATGTTTTCCCTCTGGCCTGTAGTGCCTGTAGTTGATTGGTGTGATCTGCAGAGATGTCTGCCTTCGCTCCAATATAATGGGACTAAACTTAAGTGTCTCTTTCCAGAAATCATGACCTGGTAGCTAAAGACAATCCTCAGACCTTGTTGTGAGCAGTTTCATGTAGGAACTACTTTCTCTGTAGGAGAGTAGTTCTGGTAGATTCTCCTGCAGCCTCTTTATTTGTGTCTCAAGTTAATAATAAATAATTTGCTCCCAAATTTTAAAACTTTGAGGGGAAGCCCAGAGAAGATGATTCACTTTGTGGATTAATACGCCACTGAAAATAGTCCCCAACAAATGCATTATATTCTCCACTAAAAACTACAGTGAGCAGCTGTTTTATGAAATCATTGAAGCTGTTTATTTGTGAGCTGTGATGTTGTGTTTACAGTGTCACGGTGCCTCCTGCTGGTCTCTGCCGTGCAACACTGGACTGACAGCTGATGTTGTGTTTGTTTGTAGGAGCTGGACCAGACGGCGTGGAGGAGATCAAGAGGCATCAGTTCTTCAGCACCATCGACTGGAACGTCAGTGTGAACAAAATGTTAACATTGCTTTAATGATTTTTGTCTTCGCCTGCGTGCCTCTGGTGGAGTTTTCTAACATTTCCTCTTCTCTTTAGAAACTCTTCCGCAGAGAGATCCACCCTCCCTTCAAACCAGCTGCAGGACGACCTGACGACACTTTCTATTTTGATCCGGAGTTCACAGCGAAAACACCCAGAGGTACCGACTGTCACTCCACCTCACCTCCTCCTCTTCCTCCTCCTGTTCACACAGCGCTGAGCTGAACTACTTTTTGGATAAGAATCTGATTTTGTTGAGCTGAGTTTGTGTTTGTGTCTCAGACTCTCCGGGGGTTCCTCCCAGTGCCAACGCCCATCAGCTGTTCAGAGGTTTCAGTTTTGTGGCCATAACAGAAGAGGACACACAACCGATACCCAATACTATTGTTCAGGTACACACACTTACATACTATCATTTAACGCAACTCAGAGGCAAAAATAATCTGATTTATAGAGTGAAACCTCAAGTTAGCTGCAAAAAATGACGATAAAAATCTCAAAAGCACTAAGTGAAGTGTTCAGTATCCATGGATACCATATATAAACACAGGAAGGACAAAAAACACAAATAACCTGCATCTTAAAGTGCTAAAAGTTTATTGTTTGAGAGTCAAATAGCCTTAAAGGGATAGTTTAGATTATATGAGGTAATTATTCATGTAGCTGGTGGTCGACACACTTCCAGTTTGAAGGAGAACAGGTGTAGGAACCTAAAAAAAAACAATATCCGTTTAAGTATATTTAGAATATTTTCAACAATTTACCTTGCTGGAAACAGGTGTTATATATGCCAAATATCACACCTGGGGAACCAGAACAAACCGCTTAAAACACAAAAGTCAAAAAATAATCGAACAAACTGACCAGTCGAGGTAGTGGTAGACTAGAAACTCCTGTGTTCTGTGAAGTAAAATGACTGATTTTGACGAAGGAGTTTGGTGGCAGGGAGATAAAACTGAAGCGAGTCTGACTTCCATCTACTGCAGGTAATAAACTGACTATAGGTAAGTTCCTCATACAAAAAGCCTGAACTATCCCTTTAAGGAGTGTGTTTCTTTACCTCCTCCGTCTATCCTGGGTGAGAACCGTCCCCGACGATGTTCAGAGGCTTTTTGGTGAAGCCACCTTTTGTAAACAGGTCGGAGGGAGTGGCCGTCATTTTCTCTGATGCACACATTTACAAGACAAAAGGCCTCAAGGACGAAGAGGCTAAGTGGTTCTGACGGCGAACGTATGTCTGGTAAACTTCCTCTCCCGGCGGAGCGGTGTCGGAGGCAGGGGTGGAGAGCTCGCCGCGCACCGATAAAAGGTGGTGTCTGCTCGCTCTGCAGAGCCTTCACGCTGACGGGCATTATGGGTCGGGAAAAAGGAGATCCATTAGAGCCAGACGCAAGTGTGTCGAGTTTAAGTATTTTACAGTCGCTAACATCCTTTCTTCCTGCACATTTTCAAAACTCTCAACACAATTAAATAAACTTAACTTAACTTTCTTTTATTTGAATGAAAATCTTGTTCAAATTGTTATTTTAAAAGACCAGAAACATCCAGTAAATCTGATACCGGGAGTTATTGGTGTGGTTACATCAGCAGCAGTTCCACCTTGAGTACAGAGCAGAAGGATGCGTCCAGGACTGTCTTTGTCTCTTAATCAATAAGTATCATTAGTAATATTTGTATTGGCCTTTGTGTCTTTACATGTAGCAGCTGCACAGAAGCACATCCCAGTTTTCAGACACCTACGAGATCAAAGAGGACATCGGCGTCGGGTCCTACTCCATCTGTAAGCGCTGCCTACACAAAGGAACCGGCATGGAGTACGCAGTCAAGGTAAGAAAACACAACGTCTGCGCAGTCTGCAGGCAGCACGACGTCTGCGTTCAGATTTCCTTTACTGAGAAAAAACGTTTGTCTTTGTTGCAGATCATCAACAAGGCCAAGAGAGACCCGACGGAGGAGGTGGAGATCCTGCTGAGATACGGACAACATCCCAACATCATCACCCTGAAGGATGTGAGTCACATTAAAGGGATAGTTCAGATTGTTTGAAGCGTGAGGTACTTATCCACAGTCAGTGTTTACCTACAATAGATGGAGGTCGACGTGTCCCCAGTTTGGAGAAGCAGCAGGAGAACTGGTGTAGGAAGCTAAGCTAATGTACTGCTGTGGACGGGCTCAGCAGCAACATGTGTTTTAGTCACCTAAAAAAAATCTGAATCAGTTTATTTAGAATATTTTCACCACTTTACCTTGCCAAATATCTCTCCCTCCAGACCAACCAAACTCCATAGATGAAATCAGCAGTTTTACCTCACAGAACACAGGAGTCGCTGGTCTGCTGCTGCCTCGATCTGTTAGTTAGTTTGTGTTACTGTGTGACTTTGGGGAATCCAAACTAA
>JAJHUR010010946.1:1752-30779 GCA_027495735.1 Lutjanus campechanus | reverse complement strand
GGTGATTTATGGATCAGCAAGTACAGCATGACAGAATTGCATCTTCATGGATGGGAAAGTCTAGGCTAGCGCAATCAAAGTGGTAAAGAATCTGTTTATTATACAAAAGTGTTAAGGGAATTAACTGTTGCTTTATGAATTGCAACACAACCTGTCAGCCTTGATTACAATTTCCTATATCTGTATTGGCCTAATTTAATGTTTTAAAGTAATTATTTTTTCGACTAAAATTAATGACTAAAACTAGACTAAAACCCTTTTAGTTTTCGTCGACTAAAACTAAACTAAAACTATCAAGGATAGAATTGACTAAAATGTGACTAAAACTAATAAGCATTTCGTCCAAAAGACTAAGACTAAAACTAAATCAAAAATGGCTGCCAAAAACAACACTGTTCTGCAGTAGTCTGAGTTAGACAAACAAAGTGTGCATCTTCAAAGTTAGTGTTTAAATTCTCTCTTACTGTTTCCCTCAACAGTGTTTCCATGCTGAGCTGTTGTAATCCCCTAATCAGTGGCTCTCAAAGTGCAGGCTTCAGGCCATTGGCCCTCAGAAACATTTTGTGGTTCCCAAACATGACATTAAATGTGTGTCACTGGGATTATGTTCTGTCATTAATGGTAGCACTGTATTTCAATGGACAACTCGGCAGTTAAATTTGGAAGTGAGATGTAAAAGCCACAACAGGAGAAACACTGTATGGTTGAGGAGGTTGATGAGGTTTCAGGAAAAATGGATCAGCTCTTACTTCGTCTGACCTCGGGGGACACATAAAGTGGTCTTCAAGTGAATTCTTTGTTGAAGGAATTTAAAATTAAAACACCATTATGAGACCAATTACAAATCATACGACAAGTTAATGGATTTTCTTCAATGGCTCTCGATCATAGGCTCGCTAACATAGGCACAAGTTAAAACTTCTCTGCCATAAATGAACATAGTTGATGGAGGGCACACAGGAGGGTGTTTTTCTTTTTTTTTTTATGTTTGTTTGTGTTCCTAAAACATATATTTTGTGTGTAAAATAAATGTGCTTTATTGGTTGGAATATTGAGATTATTCAGATTTTTTTTCATGATAATTTGTCGTTTTGTTTTTCTATGAGTTTCATGTATTTTTTTTAAAGATTAATATGTAGCCTCCTTATAATGTGTGAAATTAATGTGAATCCTAGATGTGAGAAGTGAGACAAACTGACAAACAAATCCTGAAGTTCTGTCAGGTAGCAGCTTTTTCAAATTGATTATGATTAGTTATGAATAGTAATTAATCCATAATTCAACCTGTACTTCAGGGCTCAACAATGATGATTGCCTGCTTGCCAAGGGCAAGTAAAATGCCATGTTGGGCAAGTAAATCTAGCAACTCACCTGCCCAACCAGGCAACTGGTAAAAAAGATTTATACTATTAAAGTATTTTAAAAATGGATTAATGGTTAAGGTAATTTTTTATGCAAAAATGGGAGAAAATGCTGTTTTTTTGTCTGTTTATTATCATATTAAACAGAATATCTTTGTCTGTGAATGTTCTCATTCGTCCAGGTCATTGTAATCCCAGGAAAGATTAGTCTGTCTGAGCTAGTCTGACTAGCTCAGACTAGTCTGATAGGCATGAACTGATGAAGCTTCTTGAATGAGAGGCGAAACGTCTTCAGAAAAGGCTTTTGAACAAGTCCAGTTGCTTTCGATTGAATCTTTCCTGGGAGAATATCTTTGGATTTTGGATTGACAGAACAAGACATTTTTAGAACATTACCTTGGATTTTGAGAAACTGGGACATTTTTCACTATTTTGTGACATTTTATAGACATTTTACAGCCCTAGATCAAACAATCAAAACAATGACAATTAACTTTAGTCTTTTTTGATGCTTGATAACCACCTGACCGGGCAAGTGGAAACAAAAACATTAACATTGTCCCCTGTGCTTCTGTTCCGCCCTGCAGAGATGACCTGGTGCAGGTGGGGGCCGGGCCTAGTAACCACACTCTGACAGTGAGGACGATCAACGTAGGCCTCACTCTTCTGGCTGTGTGGGACACTGGAAACGCGGGTGTTGCAGACTATGTTCCAATACCTGTCGTACATGCCATCCACCCACATGAGGCCCAAAGACTGGTGGTCGGGGACGTGGTCTGTTTCAGTGCCCACTTATCCAGCCCAGATGGTGAGAGATCTGCATGTTCTTTAATCAACACAAACACTGTATTGTAGGGATGTAACGATACTAAAAACTTGGTTTGATAATTCCACAATACAAAATCCTCAATATGATATTTATCGTAATATCAAAAAGTAAAATGACAATTTTAAAAAAAAGTATTAAATAATAAATCTGATGTGTACAGCGTTTTGTCCATATCAAATTAGTTTCTCCTTTCAACTTCAGCATTTGTTCTTTAAAAATAAATTAAAAGTAGCCAGGCGTGACATAAGTATGCACAAAGAATTGGCAAGAGTTGTCTTTGGCAATGAATCTTCGAATTATGCGTTTACACTTACAAATCAAAAACAATGCAGCAGTCAGTAGCAGTCATTTTATGAAAATAAATATAAATAGTAAAACAGAAGTATTTGGAATTAGAGGTTGTTAAGCACTAAACCCTAAATCCAGTGAGGGTTTTCCAAAAAATTGAAAAGGTAGCACATCTTCAAGTGGAGACAAAATACTCACATTTCACTTGTTTCTTTTGCTCACAATAGACAAATGTTTACACGCTTACACAAGTTTTCATCAGAGCATTTGCAGTACACGAGAATCCTTCAGACTCTGTGCTGAAAAGTGTGAGTGTCTATTGCCATGTGAGCCAAATAAACATGCTTGTGAGCATTTTGTCCTCCTTGACTTGAGGGCTTAAGATCTGCTACCTTTTCCTTTTTTTGAACAAAATTGAATAATTAAACGTGTAATATCACTTTAGATATCGTCATAGTCCAGTCAGGTATAGACAGATATTTCTTTAATAATAAAAATGCAGTACTTAATATATTGTTACGTATCTACGATATTGTGTATGTGTGTAAATGATCCAAAAATGACAAACTTGAATGGAGAGAATAAAGGAAAATCATTTGGAACAGTAATAATGATGACAGCCTGGTAGGCAGTTAAATATTATTTTATTTGTTCCTTGTGATTAAAGTGGAATTATAAGCTTCTTCATGACTCTGTATTTTATTAAACTCCCTCTTAGGATAAATCACCTATTAATCTTAAACCCATTTGAATTTTAGTGCTTCTCTCGGCTGAGGAGATCCCTGTATTTTATTTTACCTTGCGCATTATAAGCCAGTTTAGTTTAGCGAAGTGTAAATATTTTAAGGCTGGACTTCATATTCCTTCTTTGCAGGTGGTCACGGTACTTGGAGCTCCTCGGCTAATGGCCTACTTCAGGTGGACCCTAAAACTGGTGCAGCAGTCGCCAGAGACTCTGGGACAGTCACTGTGTACTACGAGATTCCTGGTGTTTTGAAAACCTACACAGAGGTATGTTATCGGATACTAACTACTATCTTTGCTGCAATGCTTCACTGACAGACTGCGGTACATATCGTTTGTCATGGCTGTGATGAATGAGCTACAAGAAACAGGTTCTTAGTGTCCTAATTATGCAAACAGCACACCTCTCTGGTCTCTCTACTTTTGCTCTCGACATTTCTGTTCTCTAGAGATTTTGATCTTCTCTGTCAGTGCATCATACTGTATCAATCCCTCTGCAATATATCATAACAAGCGTAAGAGTACAACAGGTGTAAAGTGTATCCATCATCACCTTTGCGTAACACACACCCTAATGTGTGTGCATGACATTACTGCTGTTGAGATTCTCATACATGATGGAGTGTGGGAAGGATTAATTGGCTCTGCTTCAGAGTGTCACCATACTCCATCCTTCCTGCTCGTGAGCTGAATGTAACCTGCAGTTTTATATGAATATTTCCTTATTATCAGAGCGAGAATTGATGAGATTTGGTGTGAGGTGTTTTATCTTAAACAGAAAGGTGCTCACAGGCATTCTAACGAAATGAGCTGAAGGAGACATTGACAGAGGTTGCAGTAATGTTATACTAAACTCTGAGCTCTGTTTTAATTAGGTTTGTTTCACTGACAGACCGCTGTGATTGATGTAAACAATTAGATGTGGATGTAAATTACATTGTGAAATATTCCATGCACACACCCGAATCTCCTTAGGATTTATTAACTGTTCTTGTTCTGTTTGACTCTCTAGGTAGTCATAGAAGCAGCTACAAGAACAGCAGCCATGGCGCAGGCTACACCTGTCAGGAACGGCAAGGAAACAAAGGTCCTACTCACGACCAGAGAGAGGGGAACCAACCTCATTGGTACGGAACCTACTCAGTTTTAGTGAAGCATTAGTTGAAAGAATAGTTTAGCATTTTGGGAAACACACTTACGGCCCAGTGTGAGCTTGCAGATTGCAAAATGCAAAATGTCTGAAAATGCACATTAACATGAATCCAACATACTGAATCATCATACATGAATCATCATGTAATCGTTGTAATCATATACGCTAGCAGTAGTAACCACAGAGGCAACAAGTACAACAAGTACTAACCAGTCATTCTAAAGATTCCCACTATCCGGGAACTACATAAATGGTTTTTAAATTAATTTCTTTTAAGAGTTCACATTTAACAGACAGATACAAAAGTGGCACCTATCTTCTCATCTAACTCTCCAGCAGAAAGCCTGTTTCCCAAAATGTGAAACATTTGCTTTAAGTCCCTTTTGTGCCATTAATATTAATACAGTTTATTTTGATTTAGTAACAAAGTGTGCAATAAAGCACAAAGGTTTTGTATTTCATGCCAGTGTGCTCTCCCTTACAGGAACCTGTTCCTCTGCCCAGACCGAAGCCATTTCTCAGCTGCGGCCAGAAACCTCTGTCAGCTGCCATCTCAGCTTCACCAGTGATGTTATTGACTTTTCTGCTAATGACGTCTTCAAAACAACCACCGGCTTTGACTCCAGCCTTGGTAAGGCTGACATGAATTCAGACCAGAGAGCAGGTTCATGGTCAAATAAGCAGCGACTCTTCAGATAGAGCACATCAGGCCTTATTTGCTCACTTAGTTACAAACAGCACTGATGTATCCCTGATTCTTTGATTTTAAACAACTAATGAATTAATTTGGGGATTCATAACCCAGTCCAAACCTCTGTTTGATTTTGGTGTTGGGGCTATCCTCCTTTTTATTTCATAAGTATTCGTTGAAGACTGCCTCCAACATCTTTCAACTCACCATACCAACACAGATTTATTTATTTTATTTTTTATTTTTTTACTTTCACATAATTTTCCACCTTTTTAGAGGCGCTCTAAATATCCCAAAATAAATTTTCTTTTAAACCAAACCTTGGCACACTGTTTATGCGTACGCCCTGCATGACTGGCAGGAAAATACTGTTTACAAGGGCGTAATCAATACCTGCATTGCACTTGGAATGAATTTAGCAGCGACTATAAAAGTTGTCCAAGTGATATATTGAACTGCAGAGAGTCCCTGTTGCTGGAAAGCACTGCCCTAATTGTGTTTGGGGTTTGGGACCTCACCCCAGTTGTTGGCTTATCTCTGCGGGGGGATCCACTGTGTATGTGTACAAGGCTATAACCACTCAGCTGAATCCCACTGAGGTCCTATTATGGGCATGTGATTGTGAAATGACCCTCTGTCAAATTTAGAGATTAGAGCTAAGTGGGAACATATATTACTTGTATGTGTTGTGCACCTTTTAAGACCACCTTCTTTTCCCAAATGCACACATCAATAATTTATCTTGACTCATCACTTTTCCCTCTGTGAATTCTTGCCCCAGGCCTCTACACATGTTCCATGACCTTGCAGCCAGCGACTGACCAGCAGACCCGTGTGCTCAGCATGTCCATGACCAACCTGCTGGTGAAGGCAGTCCTGGAGGGCAGTGCGTTCTCTGGGGAACAAGTCAGCGCCGTGCTGCCCATAGAGCCAGGCCTCTATTCTGACCAGACTGAGCTGCTGCTCTCAAACTTGCACCCGTCAGCTGACCTCACCATCTTCGGCCCGACCACAGCCCTATCCAACATGGAGGTCAGGAAAAACACAATTTATAACAGAATCTCTAATAGAATGTGTCATTGTTACATTATTACAGTTAGTGTGAGCCCAAAATTAGAGATTCATGTTTTTCCTTTTACCTGTAGAGCTATTTATCCATCTGGATTGTTTAGGCGTGAGTTGCTGAGGTATCAGCCAGAGAGATGTCTGCTTTTTCCTGAAAATAATAGAGTGAAAAAGCACTCAAAAAATTTGAAAAACTTAACAGCAGTGTTTCTTTCCAGAAATCATAACCCAGTTTCTCCAGATAGTCCACTGACCTTGTTGTGAGGAGTTTCTTGTAGGAACTTTTTTCCCTTCTGCTGAACTATACCCAACAACCATTTCACTGCACTAGCTAACTCAATGGTGCTAACCATACAGCTCAGCTGAGGAGGACTCCATTAATAGGGAAGGGTATTGTTAGTATTTTATTGATACTACCACTCTTACTAATGCTGCTTATCAATCTGGTACTTGGGCAGCACTCTTGTCGGCTCTTTTTCCACACTAAATATTTGCTTTTTAAAAATATACAATAAAAAAAAAAAAAGAATGAATTCTCAACGGGATTAGAATGTAATATTTTATGTATAACAAATGTTTCCAGAGCAGCAATAGTATCTCACTCACCACATGTACTCTGTGGTTGCCACTGGACAACTTGTTTGCATATCTGCATTTTAAAAGTCCCTGGGAACCGACAACAACCTCCGAAATAGGAACCTACGTGCTGAAAATGGCAAATTAGTGCCTGGGATGCTAATGGTACAAACATAAACAAGCTAACAGCTGTTCCCTTTTCTTTTCAGTGATGTAGTCATTTTAATACCAGGGCTCACCTCCTGACATGCAAATATTCCACTAAAACAAATTCCCACCCGACACTATTATACAGGGGCACCATCACTACATCCTGGACCTAGTCCCACCCAAAACAAAACAAGACAAGACAAGACAAGAATTGTGATTGGTTAAAAGAAATACACACAAGCCAGGGGATTTTTGTTCCCCTAATGCAGAATTTTAATGTGCCAAATGCTGTCGAGAAAGGTCTGGCTGTGGAGGACAACAGCAATAGTAATGTGTACAACAGCATATTGACTAAATAAACTCAATAATATCTCTCTGGAAACAAATAGTAAGTAAGATAAATCATGTTAAAGAAAGGAGATGACTGGTTGCTCTGTGTATATATAAAAAATAAATAATATCCCTGAAATTACAGTACTGAGTGAAGTTTATCAAGAATGAAAAACAGACAGTATCAGTGTCAGTCCTTCCTCCTCCTGTCCTCTGTCCTCCTCCCTCTGCTGCTGATGTGATTGACTGCCTGGAGTTTCTGCTGCCAGAGGGAGGAGGGTTTGGTTGTCTCAGCCAGCAGTGAGTTTACAAGAATCTGACAAATTTTAAGACCTTAATACATTTAAGACTTTAATACGTTGCAAACCAATCTACATAGTTAGACTACATAGAAAGCTTTCGTTTTAGCTTGTTGTTCACAGTTCGCTATTAGCCAAGCTAGAGCGCTGTGCTTGTATAACACATAGCGGTGGTTGGTGAGAGACGGAGAGAAAGCTGATAAAATATCTCTTTCTACAAACATATTTATGCTCGCTGCATTGTAAGAGGTGTTTTGGTGAAGTATTGGCTTTTTACTCGCACAGGTTTTGTTGCACTTAGGTTTAGTAACAAGTGTAATCTTTGTCAAACCGAGTAGCAGGCTAATCTTCAAGTTATTTCACTTCACTGCTCTGTGTGTGTTTGCGTGTGCATTTGTGTGCATGTGGAGGAGCTGCCCTGATACAGAGGGTTGGGGAGAGGCTGCGGGGCGATAATAAATTACACCAAAATGTTAAAAAGTACCAGTAAAACAACCAATGTCAGAGGTTATCAATACTCTACAGTGTTTCCCCTATCCTGGTCCTCAGGGCTCACTGCCCTGCATGTTTTAGATGTTTCCCTGCTCCAACACACCAGATTCAAATGATCAGCTCGTCATGAAGCCCCTGCAGAAGCCTGATAATGAGCTGATCATTTGAATCAGGTGTGTTGGAGCAGGGAAACATCTAAAACATGGAGGACAGTGAGCCCTGAGGACCAAGAAAGGGGAAACACTGCTCTATACTCCAGTCTTTAATAATTTATCCCCAGGGCCCATTTGATACCAGGCTTTGGTACCCATCCCAAGCCATTAATGTTTACGAATGTGTCACAAGCACAAGCCCCTCATCCATGAGTAGATGCACGCTTCCCTCTGAGGAATTAGGTCATGATTTCTAGAAAGAGAAATTGCTGCTGAATTCCATAGAAGGCAGACATCTCTCAAACTCAGGAACTCACATCAAAACAATCTATACTGATAAATAACTCTACAGGTAATATGATTTGAGGGTGAAGTGTAACTTTAAGAACAAAATGTATATGTATATAACACATTTCCTTTAAGAACAAAACATATATGTTTATATCACTTTTCCACATCTGTAGGTGGTGTCTACTTCTCCCAGCATTGCTGTCCAAGAGAAGGAGGTACACCATGGCTTCCCCAGTTACGCAAAGTACACCATCATCGCCGTGGACCCTCAGGCGGCCGTCTCCGCTTCTGTTTCCATAAGCAGCCCTTCCTGCGGCCAGGCGCTCGTCATCCCAGTCACTCTGATTCACGTGGCTGATCCCAATGCTGTCATGCAAGGTCAGATGTCCTTTCAGTGCAAAAGACAAGTCACTGCCTCGATCCACAAGGTCATGTAGGTTAAATTGAACTTTATGTGTAAGGTCACAGGAGAGGTATTAGTACTGCCACATTTTCTAAAAAACAAATTTGAACAAATTGGAACTAACACATAATTAGTTCTAATTAACGTAAAAGCAATCCATGTCGCCTAATCCTAAAGTACTTTCTAACATCCCAATCCACTCCAAATGTATTTATGGAGCTGACCAAAGTGCTGCACATCAAATACAGCCAAAACCATAAAAACAATCCTGTAAAGTAACAGATTAAAAACAACAGAAACATTAAGCTATAGAAGCAGAGCCATAAGAACAGTACAGCCCTCGTAGTGACATTGTTCTGTTCAGGTTTGATGTCTCTGTTGCCTCATTAAGTGACAAGCTAACGCAGCAGGTCAGCAATGATGCCTTACTCCACCTTGATCCCAAACTTTTCCATCTATGGTGTCAAATTCTAAACTCTTCTACATACAGTATTACTTCTCAGATGGTTTGTTGTCTCAACTGAGCATACAGTGCGGCTCTCTAGGTTTTCCCAGGTGGCAAACTCCTGGGCTGAAAGGTGAAGCCGGTGCAGAATTGCCAAAAACTGCAGTTCATCGAGTGGCCACTTCAGAGTCTCCACAGACCCCCATATTAGAAAGGCCTTTTTAACTGCAGAAATAAACATGTTTACAGCCTGGTGTATAAAGCGGTTTGGGTTTGGTCATCTTTAAATCATTATTCTCATTTTCATTGAACAACACATTAAAATGATTTTGGTGTTATTTTTGCAGGGATCTGCACTACAGAAAGATATATTCTTAAGTCCATAGAGTACGATGTGTAGGCCAGGACATCTCTGCAGCAGGACACTATTTAATGTAAAACAGTATTTTGACACACATGTTGCCTTTAACCAATACTGCACCTCCTGTGGTTTGAAAATTACAGCAGGCCATATTGCAATTTCAGTAAAATCTTGATTAAATGTTCTAACCTAGCCAGACATTAGCTGAGTCAGGAACTGCCAAGGCGACGACAGCCAGAGCAACCACACTGAGCTTCTTAACTGCTCTTCAGAAATCTGTGGGTGACCTCACAGATGCTCCATCCACAAATTATTGTACTGGCTATACTGGTTTTTCCTTATCTTGTGTTGACAAGATGACAGCTGGGCATGCACAGGACATTTTAGGATTTGTGCTTGCTGGAGTAGAAGTCATGTCCTGCCTGTTGTACTCATACACTGAGAATTTTAACTTTGAACAGATCATTACAGATTGAAAATTTAAATTTTTTCCATGTTCATGCAGTTTGATTTTTCCATAAAAAGTGACGGTCCTAGAAGTAGTCGTGAAATATAAAAAAGGGAATGTGTATTCTCATAGCTTCAGAGTGTCACTATCTTACTGGGTTTAATTGATTTAACAACTTATTTAAAGGTGGGGTAGGCAGTTTATTTTTGGTGCCACTGGGCAAAAGATTCTTAATAACCTTTAAGCATAATGTAAGTGATTAATCCTCCAAACAACAACTACAGTTCCAATCGTAGATCAGCAACCGTAACTCAGCAGCACAGGCCTGTCAATCTTTGTATTTATCTGCATGTTGAAGCAGTGTGCCTGGGCCGCTAAGAAAAACCTGTGAGAAATGGATTAAACTTTGTCTTTATCTGCTCTAACATAAGCTGCAAACGTCTGACTTTGGCAAATCACAGGTTGGTAAGACAGTTGATTGTTAAGTTCCCAAAACCTAAGTACAATATTTGACGACACGGGCATGAGACTCAACAGTCAACTGTCTTTCTCCAGAATCTGCACCTTAACCAACAAATAAAATTTGGTGTATTGCTTCATAATATTTGTAGGACATCTCTAGGACGAGGCAGATTTTCAGAAACCATCGTTGCATTCGGATTTCAGATTTCACTGCCACTGTTAGAGGCATCATTATCCCTCAGTGCCATAGTTACTATTTGTTAATGTGTTGTATGTTCTCAGCTGAAGAGGTTTTGACAGCCTTTTATCACATCCACCGCTCTCTCTCTCTCTCTCTCAGCAGCTGCTGCTCCAGTTGTTAGCATGGAGGGGGGCCACTCCCTGCACAGCTTCATAAGCTGCTACCAGATGATGTTCTTCACCCTGTTCGCTCTGCTGGCCGGTACAGCTATCATCATCATCGGTGGGTCACCACATCTCTGTAGGGAAATGCTATGCTTGTAAAACAGGGGTAGTTTGAGGTACTGTAATACTTTTTAAGGGTTTGAATAGCTGGATTGTTTTGCGTGATCATGAGGAATGTTTGGTTCATCTGTTGTTTTCAGCTTCATCTCGTCATTCCTTGTTTAATGGATTAAGGTTTATGCGACTTGAGTCTACATGGCTCTTGGGGATTTGTTGTTATTTATATTTGTAATGGTTTTCACTCTTATTATAAGGGCAGCTAAAACAAATGCTTTAGTTTCTTTTATATATTACATTTTGAAAGTAAATGCCTCCACCACTGCAGGGCAAGGCAAGGTCAAGTTTGTCTTTCATGACTAAAGGAAACATAACAAATCCCTTCAAAAGTCCTGTCATAACTTGACAGTCTTAGTTTGTTTTCATCAACGGCGCTCCCAGTTCGTAGCATTTGAGGCTGTGAAGAAATTGTGTGATTCCCAAGAGATTTTTTTTTTATACAGAGCTCTTCAAACACTGATTATGTGTTTTTATCCCCCGCAGTCCTCCACAGTGTGTTCACTCCAAGGGAACAATCTTATCATCCTGCTTTCGACAGGAGGATGTCGCCACACTCTTAGGGTAGGACACCGTCGCTGTGACACTTCCCTGCTACGGATATTAAGTAAATAAAGACTAAAGCATACATTCAAAGGGATATAACACTAAATGTCAGTCCTGGAGCTTCATCGCACTTTGGTTTTACATGAGTAAAGAGAAGTTTGTTCAACCCCTGAATCTGTGATGCCACTAGGCTGTAAAGCTCCACTGAGAATTAATTAGAAAGGAGAATAAGTTCTGACAGCATCCAGGACAATTTTCTGGCATCAGAATAGATTTTTTTTGAGCAAATTCCACCTCACTCATTGTAAATTAGAGCTCGTTTGGATATAAAACCCAGCAAAAAGTCCCTAAATTTAGTGTAAATGAATCTGCTGGAGGTGGTGTTTGATGTCACAATTTATAGCCTGAACTCTGGCTGCTACAGTGTCTTTTAAGAGATTTAAACACATTACCACTACAAATTAGGCCACTGATTTCTGTCTTTTAAGCCAAGTGGTGTTTGCTTTTAAATGTTGCCATATTTGCCCGACTTTAACTGTTAGCAACTGATTTGCTCCACTTATTTCTTGTTTATAATATTTTCTGTCCACAAAGTGACCTGTTATAGATGCTATATTTAGTGCTATATCTGTCTTGCTTTCAGCTCTACTGGAGTCTCCAGACGGGAACGCCTTCAACTGCAGAATACGGAGGATGGACCCAAAAAGCAGCCCCAGGTCCCGTCTCTATTCTCAGGACTACAGGTCCTGATAAAGCTCTCTGTCCTGGTCTCTATTCTTCAAAGGAAGAACACCGCAGGCCATTAATGCATATTGAATGTGCCTCCGTCCCTCAGTATGAATGATGTGGGATGTGACTGCAAAATCTCAGTTTCGTTCTGTTGTCTTTACTTGTTGGTACAGATGCTTAAAAGAAGTTATTCAGACAAACAGATCAGTTAAGAGCTGCAAGCTGATTAATAGGGCTATTATCTTTGTGTGTACGTTTTTGTGTGTGAAAACAGTTTATATATATATATACAGTATGTGTGTTCTTTTGTGGTTTGCCATGGAAATAGTTTTTATACAAAACCACTTTGTTGTTAACTGACATCTTTTGAAGAGTGCTTAAAAAGCCAAATCACTAGTTTGTGCTTAAAGGGATAGTATGAAGTTTTTTAAGTGGGGTTGAATGAGATACTTATCCATAGTCGGAGTGTTACCTAAAGTAGACGGCAGTGAACACACTCCCAGAAGAGAAGCAGTATCGTATTGGTTTAAATTGAAATGTGCACTATATTTAGAATAGTTTCACTGCTTTACTTTGCCTTCAGACAGACTTTTTCAGCACGAAACCATTATTTAAGCCAAGTATCACTCTCTGTCTCACTCAACTAGACTCTTGTTGCAAAATCAGTCATTTTACCTCACAAAACATGGGAGTCGCTCGACTACCGCTGCTTTGATCAGTCATTTTGTTATTTTGTGATTTCACTGTTTTAAAAGGTTAGTTCATATTCACTGAACTGACACAAACAAGGACTGCAGGAGCGTAACGCAAGTGCAGCATCGTAATTTGATGATAACAAGCTTCAGGTCCGACACTGGAAGACGATCGGCTGTTTAACTGTCAGTTGTCTGTCAATGAAAATCTGGCCAGTTATCATGATCCCTTTGGACTCTAATGTGAAACGGGTGAACAAAAACACGAGTTAACTATATTACAGATATAGTGGATAGGAGGATTTGTTGCTGACTCTGACAACAACGATACATTGCTTAGCTTCCATGCTGGTACTCCTCTGCTTCTCCAAACTGAGGGCTTGTCGACTACTGTAGGTGATACACTATGTATATGTACGTCTTGCTACCCCACTTGAAATAATCCAGACAATCCCTTTAAGGTTGCTTTTTTGTGTTTGTTTGCCCTTTACTTGTGTGCTACTTATCAGATTTGACATGTGACATGTATTAACTCAGGATGAACCGTATTCTTGTATGACAAAAAGCAAAAGTTAACTTATGAGCAGACAACGTCCTTTATATTGTAGCATATACATTTTGTGAAAATGCTGTCCACTGAAGCTGTCCGTAGATGAAGAACCCTTCAAATGTGCATAATCCTAACTGGTAAAAGGTTGGTTTATTTCCGTTTTTTGGGGGCATTATTACTCATCATCACTGAAGTTTGTTTTTTGTTTTTTTGAGCCATAATACATGCAGCTCTTTCTAATTTCATAAATGTGAAACAGTTAAGGAATGTGAACCATCATTCAGTTTTTATCCTGGTGTTGCTTCAGTGCAAAAGCAATCTAATGTGACCTGTCCTCCTTTCAGAAAATGTAATGCGTCTGTTTGTTTTCTCCTGACTACATTTCTAGGAGATTAATGTAGCACTGTTGAATTGCCAGGACATCGGAGTGTGACTTTGTTTTAAATGAGATATTTTTGTATTTGAAAAAAAAAAACGTTGACAAGGAATCATATTTATGTTAGCTAGTGAACTTCTCTTTTACTGTATGAGGAGTGTGTGTGTGTGATGATCAAATGGCTTCAGTGCTGTTTTTGAGTTTTACATTAATAGTCATGCCTTACAATCACATCTGAACCGCTTTTGGCACATAATAGACACAAGTTTGTTTGCTTGTGTGAATATGCTCTTGCTTTTGCTAATTAAAGTTTTTACTTTTCACATTCAGCATCCGTCTTGTTTTGAAAAGTTTAATTTTGTAAACAAATTCACAGAATGACATTTAACAGACAAATAACAAGCATCTTCTCACAGACTCTTGACAGATGGTCATAGGAAGCATCTTTTTTGATCTGAACATTTGGAAACAGATGTAGATTCAGTCTGAACTTAAATACTGGAGCTTTTTCTCCACTTGCAACTCTGATTCTGTCACTCACACCCACTCAGCCTACAATTTCCAATACTAACATCCCTATGAATTAATTTTCTGCATCACCGCTGTTTCATTTCTCTGCTCTTTTGTGCAATTTTTTTCCCCTTCTGCTTGCATTTTGTTGACATGTAATCTGCCTTATCCTATTTAATATTGTTAGTTAGTCCACGTTTTTTCGGTTGGCTGTGTTCATGGCTCATTTCATATAGAATCCCATTTCTGCCACATTGATTTAAAAAAAAAAAGATCCTGTAAGTCATTATAATGAGGAACTTTCTCAACATAATGACTTAATATCTCAAAAGAATGAGTTATATACAAAGTCTTCATTTATTGAAATGGGATCTGTATCCGGATATATTATCCAGATTGTTGTAGGGATTGTGTCTACACCTGCCTAAGAGCCGCACGCAACGCAAGCCAGACTACCTCCAGATGTGGTCAGGTGGATCTGATCACTTTACGATCACAAAGCATTTACACCTCGTGTGAAGCGTTTTTCCTTATCTGGATACAGATCGCATTTTTATTACCAGGTGTAAATAGTGATAACATTTTGAGGCACTAAGTCATCATTTTGAGATAACTCAATATGTTTAGATTAAGTCAGTATTTTGAGATGCTAACTCATCATTTTCAAATATTGGGTAATTATTTTGAGATACTAAATCATTAGAGATACTAACTCATTATTTAGCTTCTTTTAGCTAAATCGTTGATTTGCAGCTCAAGAAATACAAGTGGAAACAGGTGATATTTTTGTTTTAGCAATGGCTGATTTGCTGTTGTGTCCCAGAGCCGGTACACTCCCGACACTCTCATATTGTACACAAACCGAGGGGATTAGGAGGGTGTCTTTCTCTCTGGCTCCCTGCGGATGTGTAAAGGTCTGAGACCACTGATCAAATATCTCCCATCTGTCTGTGACACTGCTCTGGGCTGCTGTGGAGGCTCCCAGTCGCCCAGCTCATTTGCAGGCCCTCCGCATGTCAACAACTGCTGCACAATCTCCAGTAGGTGAGCAGACCAGAATGTGCAGCACAGGATTATTTGTCAAGCAGCAGAACATCAGTTGTGGTACACTTTAGGGTTTCATCCACCTGACTGTCTTAATGGATTTGGTTCATCATGAATGATTTATTGTTAATATTATTCTATGTATTTTTATCAAGCATCAGCCGTCAGCTATGAAATATACATTCACTGAAGACACACAGAGAGAGAGGCAGAAGAACAGTGCTCACTTTTTCTTTTATTGAATCCCCACTGTTCCCCAGGTGACAAACAAAACAGAAAGCACACAAGGGAAAATAAAATGAAATAAGTAGGGAAAATGCATCAAGAAAAAAAGAGACAAACTATAAATAAATAAGTTATAATAAAAAAAAAAAAGATTCAAAAGGACTCAGACATTATATCTAGGAAGTATATGAGATAAAAACAGCCTCCATATTTTATCAAAGTTCTCTTTAAAAAATACTCTAAAAGATCCTCAGTTGTTCTACCTTTACACTCAACAGAAAATCCTTGATTCACCGATTTTAAGATTGAGGCAAAATGTGTTTCCAATTTAATAGAATTAAACATCTGGCTAGCAGGGCGCTGGAGGCCATGGCATGGACTGACTCAGCTGAGAGCTTCTTGTTAGGTGGGATACCAAAACTGGAGGAAAGAAACGTTTCGATATATCACCACATTTTAAGCCTTTGTAATGTGGTTAATAACCAGACAGTTTTGACAATTTCAGGCATGATTAAAACATGTACAAGGTTTGCACCTGACTGACCACAGCTACTACAAACATGATTTTAGACGATCTGTGATTATGAATTCTGTGAGTAATTTTAGACTGAATCAAGTCAAGTCAAATTTTGTTCATATTGTCCAATATCACAAATCACAGTTTGCCTCAGGAGGCTTTGCAATCTGTACAGTGACCCTTGACCATTGATCGGGTCGTGAAAAACTCCCCCAAAACCCCCAAATCATCATCTAGAATAAGCCCCAGATCCTGCTCCCATGCTCCTCCAGTTTGATGGTAGGAAACTGAGCTAAAATGCTGACATTTCAAATGTTGAGTTGAAATGTCAGCTGTAGCATGTAGCCGGTAGCGGTAACATGGCGATCTCGCGAGACTTCCGCACGTGTGTCCATTAAGATATATATGAAGTCTCGCGAGATGTTTACATGTTTACATCCTACCGGCTACATGCTACAGCTGAAATTTCAGCTAAAAACATGGCGTAAATGGCGTCTTTTGCGGTTAATTTTTAATGTTGCAGCTCGCGGACACTTGGATTACACCACACAAGCAGGACTGAGACATTTTGTGTGCTTTTTTTTTTTTTTTAACGTTTTATCCGTGGTCACTTTTCACTGCCATTGTACCCTGTTTCTCCTAAAACTCCAGGACTGTTTTGTGAACTGAAGACCTTCACCCATCATCACATCGGCATAGTGGTGAGTACATACTGAGTGGCTTATTCTAACAAAGTGGAGTATTGCTTTAATATACAGTGGCATTGCAGAGAGAAGCAATGCATACATTTAAGATTTTTAATCAGAAACCCAAGAATAATTAGCATTCAGCTCTACTGTTATTTTTTGGGGGGTAATTCACTTTTTGTTGCCTTTCAAAAGTGGTAACATCAACCATAAAAAAACTCGCAAAAAGAAATTATGGTAGAAAATATAAATCAAACAAATAAAACTAGAAGAGGTCACTCAGTAGAGTGAAGATCTCAGCCAGGCAAAACAAAAAGAATATTTGGATGTAACCCGTTAGATATCCATAACATTTTGATTAGTAACTGTAATTTAATTACATATTTTTTCTTAGGAACTGTAATGGATTACAATCATATTTATTTAGTAATTTAATTGCATGTAACTAGTTACATCCTAGAAGTTACTCCTCAGCACAGCTGGCATCCCATTTGTGTCTAATTTTTTGAGTTATTGCCAAAATTGTGTTTTGTGAAGTCACAATGACCTTTGACCTTTGACAACCAAAATCTACACAAGCAGTTCATACTTGACTCCAACTGGTCATTTTTGTCAAGTTGGAAAAAATTCCATCAATGCGTTCTTGAGATATTGTGTTCACAAGAATTGGATGACCTGAAAACATAATGCCTCTGGCCTCAGCTGTTGCCAGTGTGGAGCCACAAAAATAAGGTTTTTCAAAACAGCATACAGTCGTGAATGTGCACAAAAATAAGTCTGATGAATCCAGTAGTATGAAAGATTACCTGCAGACAAGCTCCAGGTCCATTGGTAATGCACACAAACACATGCAAGCAATCCTCTTCAGGCTCACACTCATCTATAACAACAGAAAAATAAAATAATAAAGTTAAAATAAAATATTCAGAGGGTAAGGATTGGCATCACCTTTCATATTGCTTACTCACAAATCACTGAATCAATATAGTAAGTATAATCATCACTCCCATATCAAAATGATAGAAAAAGCCAGAGTAAGTATTAGTGAACAGTTCTGGTGTTATTGTTACTCAAGGCTAATCACAGGGTACTGAGGAACTTATGTTTACACATAAAACCCACAAACATACACTGCTGCACGAAAAATCATCCAGAGTGAGACATATACAGCGCTGACTGTAATCTTAACATTATTTCCCACATGCTCCTTATTTCTCAGAGGGGGCGTTAGGCAGACTGAACCTCAGCTCATGCCTGAGAGGTGTTTATGAGGATGCTCAGGAAGACCAGCTGTGTAGCTCAGACTATGACCACAACAGGGGCTCAGGGGTATTCTTAAGATGTTGGTTGGCTTAGGAGAAGAAAACATGTTAACTGGTGTGTTGTGTTGTGTTGTGTCAGGAAACACACCAGCTGATTGGTTATCCACTTTAGCAGCTGCTTTCAGGAGACAACACAGCAGCGGCAGCACACTGGTGTTGATTTACTGTCTGCTCTAGTTAAAACGTGATGAAATCCAAAAGTGGAAATGACCGTTTTTAAATTACTGCCATCAAATGATAGCGGCATGCGGGTTTTAGACGTGACTGTACAGTATATCTATAGCTCATTAAGGCAGTCATCCGTGTTAAGCTGAAATGACACTCAATTTATTCTCTCCATTAAGGCGCAGGGGTTGCATAAACCCCACCTGTCAGCCTGTCGCGCTCAGAGCCGTCTTGCTGCGTCCTGGGTGAAGGGAAAGCGCCACTGTTCCAGATGGCTTACTGTGCTGTCAGTGGAGGGGATCAATGAGGTGGGCTTTGAATGAGACCTGACAAGAATGGTAAGGCTGCTCCCACAGGAGGATCAGGACGCTGTGAGAAGGTCTGCCTGGAAAGAAGTCTTACTGTGAGGGGTGTCACAGGTTGCCGTTTTTAACTCACTGACAGCTTTATTAGTTTGGACATTTTGGTCATTTGTTGTTAAGCTGAGAGTAGTAGCAGACATTTAAATTGGCCATATCATTCTTTTTGGGTTTCCCTTTCCATCAGTGTGTTATATAGCTTTTTGTGCACATAAAAGGACTGAAAAGTTACAAAGACCAAAGACCGTGCTAAAGAGAGTTACTCACTCCCACAGAAGACACTCATCCTGAGTCGCCTGAAAAAAGTTTGTAATCCAGCCTTTGTTCTGTTACTCTGTGACATCACTATGTTTGCATTATGTGCAGTTTAGTCTGACTCACCGGATGTACTCTGCAGGTATAAGCCTGCCACTGGACGACTTGTTTCAGTCGTCAATGCGACATGCACCATCTGCGTCCCCGGGACTACAAGTCCAACTCTGAGACAACTCCGAGCTATAATCTACTGCTGATAATGACAAATTAGCAGCTGGGATGCTAATGGTACAAACGTAAACCCGGCACTATTTTGCAGAGGCACCGTCACTACATGCTGGGCTTAGCACCATCCAATGTGGTTGTGAGAGTGCAGCACTTTCTCCATATCACCTGAGACACAGTGCCCTGGGTTCTTTAACTAGTAAGGCTACTTTAGAGGCTGTCAGTCTTTACACTTGGCTTACTTTCGTAGCTAGTGGCTACAGTTGGAGAAAACACACACTCCCTGCAGAGTCGCAGGCCTGCTCTCCTTCCTTCTCTGCACTTTGGTCTGCCCTGCTCTACCCTGATTAATCCTGCCCTTTAACGCTCAGCTAATCATAATGTTAAAAACATGATGTGTCAATGAATGGACCAGTCTGAGGCTGATAAATGAAAGGCACATGCAGGATAGTATGTCACACCTTGTGCTGAGGGATGTACGTTTCAAACAAACTATGGAAAAGTTACATTCATAAAGAGACATTTTTAAAATGACAGACTTGTATTGTAGCAACTATAGGATGTCTAGTGCAATGTACACATTAACTCTGGAGGTTTTACCCAGGGGTTACAAGAGAAATACAAACAAACCAGAGCATTTTTACCTCTATGGCAGAAAGATGATGTCTGAAGCCAGACCATTTTCCAGTGCTGAGCGCTGTGGAGATAAGTCAGACTGTGTGAGACTACATGCAGCTTGTTTGGAACAGAATTTGTAATGGATCCCAGGCGGAAAATGACCAAATACCAACTCTGAACTATGGATTTCCAATTGCAGTATATGATTCAGTAGGTGTGATCATTGTACAGTCTACAGACATCAAACTTCATGTCGTACCCAAGTTCATTAGGTCCGTGGTTGCACAGTGCGGCTTGCAATAAACTTCTAAGATTGCTGAAATGTCACAGTCTGGAGGCGCCTCAAGAGAATGTTTCAGATAGAAGGGGAATAAAGGTGTTGCAGCTGGGGCCATTATGAGAAAAATAATGTTTTTGAACAGGAACACATGTAAACCTATTCTGGTAGAAACCCAAAATAAAAGTACGAGATAGAGAATGAACATAATATGGCCAGTTGAAGCATTTTCCATGGTTATGTAAGTTAAAATGTTTCCTCTGAAAAAGTGTCTCTGAGAGGAGGAGGACTTTATGTTGCAGAATTCTTATAAAAAAATGACACGAATGTCAATGTAAACCTCATCAAGCTCCCTCTATATTCTTGCTATTTCGATTTGTTGCAGGGGCACCACTGAGGAAACTCCCTGACCCATTTGGTTTTGGTATTTATGACTTTAATTATGTATTATATGGATATCAGAAAAATGAGTAAATTACTTTATTGCTTACAGTGTTCCCTCTTGAGTGCCAGCTCAGATCCATCACACAAATGCACGTCTATATGAGGTGGTTGAAGGGCTCAGCAGAGACTATTTGGCATTCTCTGAAAGAGAAAAAAAACATTTTCCACTCTGCTGGTTAAATGATTGGGGCCTTTCTTCCATCACAGCTGGCAAATGTTTTGTACTGCTGAAGTAAGAGCGCTTCTGAATGGCTTTGCCTTAGTGCAAATATATGAGCGATTTAACCGAATAAATCTCTCCATCTGGCACCCGCACTGGCACCAGCACATGACTGGTCAGCCAGAGGAAGAAAGGAGGAAGCACAAGGGCATAATAATAACAAGCAGCATGTTTTGAAGTGGTTAATATCCTGTGGCTGCTGCTGGCACTTCTCACCCCCAAGTCATGAGTTGCACTACTTCCAAAACTCTTAAGAGCATGATTTGTCATGATTTGATAGTGTAATTGTTGACGAGAAAATATCAGCTTTAGAAGAGTAGGATTTTATGATGTTATGTTTTTGTGGTATTCTTTTTATCGCCTTTTTCTTGTTTTTGTTAGGGATCCAAGCGGCGTCAGTCAATGTGGACTCGTTTTGTTTTTGTTCTGATCATTCTTTCTTTCTTTCTTTCTTTCTTTCTTTCTTTCTTTCTTTCCTTCTTTCTTTCTTCTCCTTCTTCTTTTTCTCCACTAAAAGCAGCAAAAACTGTGAGACAAAACCTCTCCAAAACTGACACTCACTGATCTCAAGGTGGTGCTGTAACAATTAAGTTTACGTTTGTGCAACTATCTCGAAAAAAGCTCAGCGTAGACTCAAAATTAGTAATATTCAGTTAGTCAGCTAGTTAGCATCATTGTCTTCATTCAGACGTGACAGAAAACTTGTTTGGTTGGAAAGAAAAAACAACTTTTTTCAGTGTATTAGATGTGAAAATATCACTGGGAGAGGAGTAAGAGGGTGGTGGGACATCAGAGAGGCAGCGGGGAGAGGCAGAGAGTACAGCCACAATATTTTCACATCTGCCTCTGTGAATTAAGGGTTTATTTCAAACAAACCAGAGTTAGGTTGGTGATTGCTGAAACAGTGGAAAGACAAGCCAAGACGTTTTTGGTGAGTTTGATTTTTATTTCTGTTGAGTTTAGCTGATGATAGTACCTAGCAAGATAAAAAAAAATCACAGTATGTTTGTAGGTGAAAGCAACATTACTACTGCATAGACAGGAAGTAAACAGATGTGCAGCTCATAAAACAGATGCGTCACACTACATTGTACAAGCAGAGAATATAGCACGCACTGAGGAATTTATTGCTTCAGTTTACTACATTTATCATCAGCACTGACTGAACATCGACATGAAAAGTGCCAAATTTCCACTTGGATTTGTTTGTAGGCCTTCCAGCTGAAGGATGTTCTGTTTTCCCTCTAACACTGCATGTAGAACATGGAAGTTGTTGCTGTGTGAGGGAACCACAACAGACATTTACCTGGTGATGGTATGTGCTGTTTCTGGGTGGCATATACCACCACTGGAAAACAAATGCGTCAGAACTGAGGAATTAAGCGTGGCATTTGGCAGTGTTGACACGCAACACCACCCTGTGACTACTGGCTGTTACTGGCTGTGTACTGTATATCCTTCTGGGTGGCATGTTGAGGCTCCCACAGCCCCTCTTGGCCTTTTGCCATGTGGATTATGGGAGCCACAGAGAAAAACCTAATGTACTCCATCTGAACTCCATGTCCTGAGACTGCTTCCCACTGTCACAGCTCAGCCTCCACATTAAAACAGGTTATCTCAGATCATCCAAGTGCAGCCTTCAGGTGGTGTGCCATGAAGGTAAAGCCCTCAATTTCATGGACAAAGCATTCAGCGTCTCTATTTGCACTGTGACTGAATCCAAGAATATAAAACCTTAACTGAGCTTTGAAAAAAAAAAAGATCAAAAGGAAAAGGAGTCATAAGAGAGAAGTGAATAAGAGAATGTTGAGAGTTTTTGACAACTGCTCTAAAGTATGAGTGTGTTTGTAGCTTTGATAACAAAGTCAGCCATGAAGGAGCGATCACAAGACACAGAGAGCAGAGCAAATAATGCAAACTGCCACTTCTCAGTTTCAGTCACCGATTTGCCTCCCAGTTCCTATACAGATGTCTGTAAAGAGATGTTTTAAAGTGAAAAACAGACTTTCTTTCTCCTATGAGATACAAGGCAGATTTATTTATCATTTTACAACACAGGGTTGTGTAACAGGATTAAGTTGTAGTTCCCTTTTTTCTCCTCACAAAACAAACATCATATATACAAAAAATGTATACAGTAGATTGGGTGAATAAATAATAAGTCATAGATATAAAACTAAAACTATTTTACATGGTGGTGTGCCGAGGAGGCATGAAGCAGTCTCTGAGGGCAGAAGCTGCTCTTCAGTCTGGTGGTAGGGCAGTGGGTACTTCTGTATCTCCTGCCAGACTGCGGCAGTGTGAACAGGCTGTGGCTGGGGTGGGTATCGTCTTTTAGTTATCTTTGGGCTTTGCGTAGGCACCTCACCTCACTTATTTTGCTGTGCTCGGGATGGTTTGCAAGCCCAGTATATATATATATAATATTACTGGCTTGCATCAAGCAAAGGAGACAACTATGGAGATTGCTGAAACTACTAAAATTGGGTTAAGAACTGCCCAACGCATTATTAAAACCTGGAAGGATAGTGGTGAACCATCATCTTCGAGGAAGAAATGTGGTCAGAAAAAATTCTTGAATGATTGTGATCGAAGATCATCTAAATGTGAAATCAAATTGTACAAAAAGATTTAAAAAAAAAATCAACAGTAGAACTCACGGCTGTGTTTAATAGTAAAAGTAAGAACATTTCCACACACACCACACAATGTGAAGAGAACTCAAGGGATTGAGACAAAACAGCTGTGTAGCCTTAAGAAACCCACTTATCAGTCAGGCTAATTGGAAAAAATAAAGGCTTCAATTTGCTTGGGAGAACAACCTGATGCCATTTTGAAAATTTTATTGTTGAACTACAAATCCTCCTTAAGTGTTGGATAAGTACAATTGAGATATCTCTGCATCAGCCCCAAAAATCCAGCCGGGCCCTACTTTAAAACTTAAAAAAAAAAAAGATAGTTCCACTTTTAAAATGTCATAGAAATCCTACAACCATGTCACCATCAGTTGTCAAACTGAATCAGGTTTAATGGCATCATATTAAACCCTCAGTGTCAGAGTTAGGCAGATGGGACTGAGATGGTCACCCATGAAAGTTAAGCATCAGCCTCTTTATCACAGAGCAGTGCTGCAGTTTGCCATCATGCACCCATGGGACACTGCCTGTGCAAATCTGCAGCCTCCTGCCTCACATACAGATGTGCTGAATTCATTTTTGATTCCAGCACCAACACACACCGCCGCTCCATCTATCATGATCATTTCACTAGAGGGGGTACCAGCCTGCTGGTGAAAATGGCAATACACAGACAGCATAGTAAACAACTCTGCAGGAAAGACGCAGCCAGCACCACTCTGTCTACCAGTGATACAGCACTAACACACACACAGAATACAACAGAAAGTTGTTATCAAAACCTGTAATGTTACGTGCAATATGAGGATACATGCTTTATGCGCAAACCTGCAGCACAAACGCACTGAAAACTAAATTCGCCATCCTTCCTACAGAGCCTGCAAAGGCGATACTGCGCTCAATGCGACCTGCAGATTCATAAAACTTGGAAACCCCGCCTACTTGACAGCCAGCGTCTGTTTACGAAAAGTCACGGGAACAGCATGGAGCGAGAGAAAGGTACAGAAAATGTCATACAGCGCTGCCAACAGGGGGAACAAGCAGACTTCACAGAGAGCCGAGTGCGAGCCTCACTATTTAGTCTGTCACATGTGTTTGATTGATATTCTGATGCCTGCTGACATGTGCAGCTTCAGACGTGATTAGGAGCTTCAGTTTGTTGTGCAGAGGGACTTCTAAACGCGCATACAGGGAGTATTATCACCCACACCGACTTAAAACAATGGCGAGGCGTAAAAGGCGCAACCTCCTGAATTGTTGCGCTTAAACCGAGCCTGGACTACACGGAACCATCTCCCCGGGATTCTGCGATACAACAGGGAGCCACAGGCACTGGGAGCGACATGGAAAGCCCAACCGAGAACCCGACCAGGGCTGTGGAATATCTGAAGGAGCTTAACAAGATCATCGAGACCCAGCAGGAGTTGCTGGAGAGGCAGAGGGGAAGGATAGAGGAGCTGGAGCAGCAAGTGTCCGACTTGTGCACGGAGAACGCCTGTCTGAAGGAGCAGTACCAGCGGCACCTGGCAACCTGCAGGCTGCTGCAAGGCAGCAACAGCCTGGCCACTCTGGGAGCCATCAAGGAGCACATCGCACAGGAAAAGTAAGAAATAACATCGTGTTACACTGTTTTATTAAAGTCAAATTATCTTTATTTAACCACATTTCCTGCACAAGTCTTTAAAGTTACAAAATTATGCATGATTAAAGTAATTATTGCTAAATCAGCCCCAAGTAGTTAATGTCCAACACTGCCACACAGTGATCCGCAGTTGCAACTAGACTTCTTTGGCATCAGATGCTTTCCTGTAACTGAGGTTTGCTGATGGAAAATGGGTCCGTGAATTACGCACAACAGAATTACAGAGAATGGGTATTGTTGGACAGCACAGGGCTTTTCTGACCATGTCTGGAAATATGCAACAGACAATTCGACCATTTCACCCAGCATCATGAGTGGCGATGGATAAACCAGCAGTTTCCCCAACAAAATCATTTCCAGTCCAGTTGTTTGATTTTCATTTTGCATTAGAGGAGAGATTGATGTGCTTTATTGATCACAAATTGGTCTTATTAAATTTTGTATAACTGTTGTGTGCACAGTTGAAATATTTAGAACATCAAGTTCAGATTGAGATATTTTGTAAATTACATACTGAAACAAACATGTCCGGTTCTGTACTCTTGGGGTAGTACAAACCCTTTTTAAAAAAATAAAATAAAATGCAGACTTTAAACCTTAATATCAAATGTCATATCTCACAGGTGCTTTATTTCATCATTCCTGTTTCTAATGACTTTGACAACCAGTTTGCTCCTAATGACTTCATATCATTGTTTTCGGTTTCTGTTTTAGTTAAAATACCCAAGTATTGGGGTCCTAGGGTTGCTGCTAACAAATATTTTCAGTGTCATTTAATATCGGTTATTTTGTTGATTATTTGATTTGTTGTTTGGTCTAAAAAAAAAGTTGAAAAAAGTTTAAAAAAAAATAAAATAAAATTAAAAAAAATGTTACAAAATGTCCATCAGTATTTCCCAAACTCCAAAATGACGTCTTTGTTTTTATGACAAGCGACATGAGCAGAAAAAACAAGAAAATATTTACGCTTAAGAAGCTGGAATCACTGAATTTTGACTTGTATTTTCTTAAAAAGACACTCAAAGCGATTAATCGATCATCAACATGGTTGGTGATTAATTTAATAGTTGACAACTGATCGATTTATCATTGCAGCTCTCATAAAAAGCACCCAGTTCTGCCTATACAGTTTAATTAGATGAAACTATCTATGGACAGATTTCCTCATGTGCTCTGTTGACAATCCTAATATATCATTATTTATACATAAATTATTTGAAATTATCCTAAAACAACATTTTTTCCCAATGACATTAATTACATAACTGATAATATTTTAAGAAGACATATGTTATTATTTTGCTTCGATGTTTTTTTCTTACTGTAGTTTATTCTGTCTCCAGTCTGTAGTCTTTGTATGTTAAATACGTTGGCAGAATGAGGGTTAAATAGGCTCTTATTATTCTGCTTTGTCATCTCTGTTTGTATCAGTATCAGAGATATTTGACAAGGCTCTGTAACCTCAGCAGATTGAAGCCTAAACTATTCCTGTGGTGTAGCCCTCAGTAGGCTTAAAAAAGGATATCATGAGCATGGACAGGCACATTAATCCATGATATATGGAGTGTAATAGCTGCAACCCCTGGGAAAAAGCCACATACTTGGAATGAATCCATTATGCAATTAATGTTTTAGGGCTGGCCCTCTCTGCAGGCGGCAGGTTAAGCCCCAGGCAGAGCGGAGCAGAGCAGGTATAGGGCAGATGTAGTGAAGCCTTATATCAGGAGCTGGTAAAGACCTTGATAGTCCGACACACTGCTAGGATTACCCTTAATGCACTTGTTCTGTGAGTTATCTCTTTTTTCTCCAGAATTCCTCAGTATGCAGACATTAGCTCAGCTTTTGACAGTCTGCAGGATCATGTGATCATACTTGACCTTTGTGTCCAGGGGTGTGTTAGTGTCATGAAGATCAGTGGCAGCAAATCAATACTGATGAGTCATGGACTGTACTATATATGTCTTTGCTTTGCTGGCTGATAAAACCAGACTCATGAGAGTAGGACAAACTGTAACGCTGACCTTTGGCGTGCCCCCTTTATAAATTGCTCCCGGGCACTATTCTGTCTGATTTCCCTGGAAAATCAGTGTCTCATTCTGCGCAGTCACAGTGTCTGAACACCATTTCAGTCCGGCTCTGGTAGACTGGCAGAGGTTAGTGAGGAGGAGTCTGTGATTACCCCTGTGAACCTGATGAAATATGACAGCTGTTAATAATGTAAAGTGTGGTTTATGGAGGATACAGGAGTTAAAATGTCATTTAAGTGTGAGCAATTTAAAGAGCGCAGTGTTCTTTAGCAAGACTGATTTGAAGATCTGCAAAGGTCACTTTGAAAATGGGATTTGAATAGTGTGTACGTGGATTGTATAGTCATCCATTTTTGCCACTTGCCAAGGTCAGAGACACTGTGGCTACAGCCAACCAGAGCAGCTTTTTTTAAATTTTTTTTTAGTTCAATACACTTGGTTTTCCAGAGGGATTCCCAGGAAATCCCAGGCCAGGGGTCTTCTTATAATCTGCCTTTGACTGCATAGCTCCAAAGGGAGGTCTGAGCAGCTGCTGGAAGGCTAAAAGCCATTTGAAGACATCATACTGAGCTGTGGTGACTTGTGGTGGTTATTTATTTTTTGCTAGAGATGTGGGACGGCAGTGTCTGTCTGTTTTGGTTAGTTGGTTGGTTGATTCAACACTTTGATCAAGACTTAGATATCTAAACAAACATTTTAATATGTACAATATTGGCATTTGGACAGGGCACAGCTCCACCAAGGCCAATAGCCCACTCTTCTATCATATGCAAGTGATAAGTGTGTTTCCATGTGTGTCCTGGTTATTATTAGGTTTCTGGAGTATTCTGGTTATGTTTTGTGGATGTAAAAATAGGCCTGGGCAATAAAGTCTGAAAGCTGAAAAGTCTGTCACGACACTGAAGTTTCATATTGGTAGATTAAGATCGATTATGTAGTGATGACATGGTGTTTACTCCAAAAGATGGAAGTGGCTAAGGCAATAAAATAAGCTTTGTCGGGAAGGTATATTCCTGCAGTTGATACACAAGGTTGCTCTGATAGTTAAGTAGACACGTTAGGGAAACAGTCCTACTCTGAACTCCCTCTCGTTATGTGCTTTCATTGCAGTTTGTACTTATTGAACTACTTTCCCATTGCTATCGATGATGTGTCTATTGCTTATAGATATCACTATTGTTTTATCACCCAGGTCTGTGGAAATGTCACGTCTGGTTTCGGAAACCTGGATAATGAATGTGAGTTGTTATATGTATAGTACTGAGTTATCGTATTGCTACTCTTAGCTGTGTTTGGCTAGTTACTGTCAAACTTTACTTACCGTCTACTGGATTTTAAGATGTATGGTATATGTTCCACCAAAGGTAAAAGACTTATCTTGTAATTATAATGTTCAGTTCAGTTTAAGTGTATTCACAACACTGTTTAAAATACAAGTACAATCATAAAAGACATATTAGAGACACGTAAAATGGGACATAGGGTTGGCTGATGTCGATCAAAGTGGCATATAGCGAAGTCCACAAAGAAACATCACGATGGACGATGATATTGTTGATGGGTCTAGAAAGGTCTTCGTCTGGGCACCACATGTCCGTAATTTAGCTGTGTTTAAAAGGAAAATAATAAACACAACATGGAGAGTGTAATGAATACCAGCAACAACTTATTTTTATTTTCTCTCCCACATGTCAAAAACAAAACGGTTCTATGGCAACACAGAGGGGACACACTACCTGAAATACAGAAGGCTTTTACATCACAATGTTGTAACAATAGAGCTTAGGGGTCGATTACTGTCAGCCATCACAATGGACGATGGCATCGTCCATCGTGATACCTGATTATCGATCGGTCCAACCCTATTGGGACACCCTGATACTGAAAGAATGAAAGTGAAAAA
>JAJHUR010010933.1:2135-13754 GCA_027495735.1 Lutjanus campechanus | reverse complement strand
AAGTAAAGTCAAGCAGCCTTGTTTTCTTGTCTTCTTGTCTGCTTTCCTTTGTTCATTCATACCTGTGAGCTGCTCACTGCTTAGTTTGTTGTGCACTTACCCACCTTTCTCAAGCACCGTCAACAGTATTCGACTGAATCCTGCAGTAATTTTGTGTCTGTGTCTTACGTTTACCAGCCTCGCACACAATATGTTTCGAGGATTCATTTATCCTTCGAGCCTGATGTGATTCCATTTAGTATTCCTGTGTCGTCCAATTGTACCAGTGACTTAATATTCTCTTAACACAACTTCAAGTGTGAATATATTTCTGCCATATTTCACCTTCAAAGCCAACCGCTCAATCTCCTGGGAGCGTTTGTCACACCGCGCTGCACAAACGCCTCGATTTATACAGCAGCTGGTGCAGTAAATGTGCTGTAATTGCACAGTCACACATGGATTCGGGTGTGTTCATAGTATCACACCAAATCTATTCATCTGCAGTCCATGTGATAATGATGCTCGTCTTTGCGCCACACCACCACCTCCCATTTCCCTCTCAGTCCGTCTGCATGTTATTTAAGGCTATTGTTATTATGCCCGTTCACTGCCCGCGTATAAGTGCCTCTCCCTCGGTGCATTGCCGGTTGATTGGAGGAAATGCTTTTGTGTTGTGATCTGATTGGGCATCAGCAGCGAGCTCGGCAGTAATGACCCGTGCTGGGAGGTGTTACAGGAGCAGATTTGGAGGTGCTATCCTGTTAACAAGAAGCCTGCTGAGACAAGCTGCGAGCAACACCGCACGGAGATGTGTGATTTCAAGCAAGGCCCGCTCGTGCCAGACAGTTGGTGATCTGCGTATCACTTTCTTTTTTTTATTGTTATTGAATGTGACAGTGAAGGAAAGCTTAGAGCTTTTCAGCTGAGAAAATAGAAAAATGAAGAGAAGATGTTCAGCTTCTTAGTTTCTCAGTCTGTGGCTTGACTCTGTGGATTGATTTAGCCCTTTTTTTTTGCAGATATCTTTTTTTCTTTTGCTTGTCAAACATCAGCCGAAAGTGTGAAAATAAGGGTGAATTTTTAGCTTTTAAAGCGACAACTACAGGGAGATTTATTTATCATTTACAACAAGGTTGCATAACAAGATTTTGACGTAGTTCCCTCTTTGATTGATTGGATTGATTGAAGAGATAAAATAAAAATATAGAACAAACTTGAGCAGCGCTGTAGCTCAGTTGGTAGAGCGTGCGCCCACGTGTACTGAGGCTATCAGTCTTCTGCAGCAGCCGCGGGTTTGACTCCTGCCAGCGGCCCTTTGCTGCCTGTCATCCCCTCTCTCTCTCTCTACCCCCTTTTTCTGTCACCTGTCACTGTCAATAAAGGCAAAAATCCACCCCAAAATAAAAAACATGCAGCCTAGAGCAAACTGACAGTTATGTGCATCTTCTGTCTTTACTTTTGCTGTGGCAGGAGGAATCTAAACATGCACTGACGTTATCTTTATTGATTTGTGTCTTCACATGATTTGACCCTTTTATCCTCATTATCCCCAATCATCATCTACAGAAGTACAGTGAGATTAACTGTTCTGTTCTTTATTAAACCCAAATTTAAGGCCCCCTGATTTTATTTACAGACATACCATGAGCCCAGGATAACAATGAGGCTCTGTTATTGAATGAATATGCGGACAAAATCTTCTGCAATCCTGGACCGTGAGCGGCTGACAACAGTAATTTCTCTAATTCAAATAGGCTGTTGCAGTCGTCCAGCGTTCCAGCTCTTTAAAGCTGGAGAAGGCTGTTTATTTTTGGCATCACTGGGCAAAAGTTCCACAGTAATCTAAGTTCCATAATAAAGAATAATGTGATTCAAGTGGTCTGAGAGAAAACTAGACGTCGTCTGTTCCTCCTCTTCAGATCCAAGCAGAGGCAAGCCGACTTGCTCACCAGCTCAGCACTGTAGTCGCTGCCGCTTCCCGCTGTCACTCTGACAGCAACGTCCAGCTATCTCACTCACCCAGGCTCTTATCATCACATCCTTGCTAGATGAGCGTCCGACATACAGTCCTAGTGCCGGGTTTAGAAGGGTCTTCATCTCCGCACCACATTTCACGTTATTAGCCAGCTAGCTATACTGAACAAGCCAATCTATGCAAACAACAGCACTAATAAAACAGCAGAATTAAAATAAAAAGGTTTACCTGACTGGGCAGGTTTAATAAGAAAATGATAAATGGGGCGTGGAGACTTAACATGAGTGTGATGACCAGCAGCAACAGCATCTTTTTATTTTCTCTTTCACATGTCAAAAACAGAACTTCACCAACAACTCCGGCCTTATGGCAACTCTGAGTTGCCAACTACCTCAAATACAGAAGACTTTTAGAGGGCTCAGAGGTCAATGACCGGCAGGACTGAATGTCATCCAGCCTATTATGATAAAGGCTAAACTCCCCTCCCAGCTTTGTGTTTGGTGCTAATTAGCAAATGTTTGTTGGCATGCTAACACACTAAACTATGATGATGAGGATGGTGTTAATTGTCTGCATGTTACACTTAAATTGTGCGTATTGTACGTGTGAATGTTGCTCAAAGCACCTTTGTGGCCAAATACAACCTCACAGATCTGCTAATGTGGCTTTGGACTCTTATCTAAAGTTATTAAATGATGAACGATTACAGATCTTCTGTAAATCTCTGTATAGTTCTGACCTTTTAATCAACTGTTTCTGCTACGTATTTCTGTTAAGCTACTGGTTTCAAGTACAGTATCTGTTCTGCCGCATGCAAATATGGATTCAGAGTACAAAAACATTTTATCACTTTTGATTTACTATGTCGCAAATATTCAAATATTCAAATATTCTGATACTGCATGCTGTGGACGTTCACACATTCCCTGATGAACCATTTTCACTTTCCTGCACAAAATCTGCGCAGCTGTTTCATTTACATAACATATTGTACATATTTTTTTAATCATCTTCTTTAATATTTTGTCAGCTTTCTATTTTCTAATTATGCTTTTTGAGTTGACTCTTGACTTTTTATGTTTTTCTATTTCCTCCATATGTTTGTATTTATGCAAACCTTTGGTAATAAACCTGATTCTGATTCTGCTGTGACAAACATGCTGACATGCTGTCTGTCACATAGGTCTCAGCAACAGCCACAAAAGCAGGCTTGTGACTGCAGCAAACAGTACACAGACCAAGTCAAAGCACCGGTGTATTTCGTGAGAAAGTTGACTCTGATTTGCCTAAAGTAAACTACATCCATTATATAAACGTAACCATTGTCTACTGTCCAGATGCAGGTAATACACTTACAGTAAATGCAAATGACCGTGCCTTAGTTCCATGACTGATTCCTAAATGGAAAAAAAAACAAACGTTGTTTCCTTTGGAGAACAAAGGAAGAACTATCCATCATTGCTGAAAACAACCCCGGCTACCCCTGCGCTCCGTAGGCTACATGCAGAGTAATGCTCTGGGGGATGTATTCCAGACATAATGAGAAAGAAACATCGGGGTAAACAAATCGACTTTTTTTTTTGCAGGCAGGCCTAATTACAGGGCAGGAATAAATAACTATTGGAGAGGAGACAGGCACACTAGTGTAATGCATTGTAATGGGCTACGGGGAGTTAATGCGTCATTTTTCTGCCTGACATGTTGCTGTGGCATGTTCGGTTCACAGTGAGGTTCTCTGATCGTACAGATGTTTAGCTGCTCGGGCACGCTGCTGTAACATGGGCTGATTGTTTTGCAGTCACTTCTGCAATAATTAAGCTTTTGCATTTTTACAGAAGCTTCTGTATACCTATAAAAGATTTACTGCCAGAGTCTGACCTCATGTTGCCTCAGAGTGAATCAAAGCGGCTACAAGGAGCGAAGGATGTCACAGTAGCAGAAACTTGGTAGTTCATAGCAGGGACATTAATGATGAATCATTAATCAATCAATTGCTGAGAAGAATTGAGCCAATTAAAAATGTATTAAGCGAGAATTAATCTATAGTATAGAAATGGCAGTAATTGTGCCTCATTTGACTTTGCTTTGTCTGGCGGAGCCATTTGTTGAATAAGAAAACTTCAACTTCAACATGAAATGAGAAAGAAATGTAAAAAAGGCAAATGAGGGAGAAACTAGAAAAAATGTTTGTTTTGTATTATTTCCCCTACATGAATTAATTCAACTTTATTTCTCTCTGTATTTCTTCCTTGGTCACCTGTGACCTCGGGTTGCATCAGATTTGCAACTGTAGTTGATACCACTACAAGTAAAAGTCTGTGCTTGTCCATACCCAATTTGATATCATGGTAAAAACAATAACAACAGTAAAATTTGGCCTTTGTTCTTTTTCTTTGCCACCTGAAACAAACACTCAGTGGTTGTTTTCACCTGGCCCCGGTGAGCCTCCCTGCGTATTTAGTCTTGTGTCTTTACCTCCTTAGCTGCCAGTTTGTCTTTGTCTCTTGTCAAGCTTCCTCGTCTTTTTGTTTTCCTCGGTGTTTCCTCGTGTTTTTGGACGCTTTCTGCCTTCTTCAGATGATATTTGACTGTGGATTTTGCCCTGTTATGCATTCATAAATTTCCACCCTGTGCCTTCCTTCTCTTTTTAAACTTTTGCTTTTTCGACTCTGTATTTTGAGTTTTCCACAACAAATCTTTTGAACTGCATCGCTCTGCCTTCAGAATCTGCATTTTGGCTCCATTCACTTGTTGCTCCTGGTTTCCCTGCTTGAAATATTATGACGTGCGCCCACAGTTTTGTGGAAAATCTTTTAAACTGGATAACCTACAACTCACTATATCTTCACCTCTGAAAATGTTAACATACACTCTTCTGGTCTGAATTCTGGCGGCAGGCATTCAGAAAAACTATATAGAAATAACCAATTTTCTCTCGCTGATGGTCTCATTTGCTTATGTAGGTCATAAAGAGGCATCGGTATTAAACTAAGACGGTTTCATAACCAGTTAAAAACTCCTTGTGGTACATTTAAGCTCCCTCTTTAAGTGTGGAAAAAAAGAGAGGGTGATCAGGTTTAACACTAATCTCGGTGTTTAAATGGAATATGTGACCGAATGATGAGAAGGATCATCTTAACTTAAAGAAAAATATGCCCTCGGACCCCCTCAGGTGGGGATCATGCAGAGATGCCTCGCTGCAGATGTATCTGCTTTCAAAACACCATGACAGAGCAAAACGGCTGGGTGCGCCCGAGGCTGTCTGGCCCGAGTGTCACATTGATAAGCAGCGGAACCGTTGAAAATATTTTCACTTTTATGCATTTCTGGAAGAAAGCATGTCATAAGAGATGACTGCATCCCGGCACATCATATCAACATTGGTTTTTCAGGTCCAGTGAAGTTTGGGAATTTCTTTTTTTAGCGCATCCACCTAACCTCAAACCACCTCATTTGCTTCTGCTTTATGGTTCCCAGAATGCCTTTCAGCGTGGAGACCTGCACTTGTTGTTACTCAATGGTCAACATGTGTACATTTATTCTTGTTAGTTGCCATGACAGATATTTTAAGAAAAGTTGTGATATTGTTGGTAAAGGTGCCTCCTAAAAGTACCTTTATTCTCTTGAGGAGGAAAAGATTTTAATACTTTATTTTTTGCATAATGTACGTAATTAGGATGCAAGACACGTGCCGCAAAGATTTATTTCCCCCCATTTTGTAACATGCATATCGATCCACTTTTTCCACAAAAAAAGCACATTACAAGGCATCAGTTCAGTCATAAATTTGCACCGCATGTCTATTTAATTTGTTCTCATTTGATGAATATCGGAAACAAATATGGAAGACATTTCAAAACAAATTTTATACTTTAATAGTTTAAATAAACTCTGCTTAGTGGATAAATCTCTGAAACTGTGGAGATCAGTCAAAACACTTGATATGAACATGCTTTTATGTCATGAATGCTACATTAGAGGCAGATCTTAGTCTCTGAGACACACAAAACACTTCGCAAACATCTTCCCGCTGAATCCTTCTGTCCTACACCCTGAAGAATTATTTGGTAAATGAAACGCACCTTACCTTTTTCGCTTCCTCGTTGGTCTGCACCTCCTCTTCTTTTTGGGAATGTTCTTCATTCCCACAAGTGCTCACCTCTTCCTCGCTGCTGGACTATTCTTTATCGTGTTAATCTGCACCACACTGTGCCTGGGACAACACCTCCTCAGCCAGCGACACCTCGAAATAAAAAAAACTGCGACCTCTTCTTTGCAGGGGTCTCGGTGGCCTGGTGATCAGACCTGCGCTGGATCCAGCTGTTTGTGGCAGCCAGATCAAAGAAATGCAGGATGATGCAGACAGTCCACTTCTTTGTGCGGCTTGACATTAGATATAGGCTGATCATGTGGTCACACCGATCAAAATCTGCTCTGCCTCACTCTGTTTCCTGAAGTACGAAACATGGTTGAAAAGATGAAGCAAGTCTCACTGTCCCCTGCAAAGGATGTGGGTTAAAATATGTATTTTGAAAGGCTTAAAATAAACATACACTCCTCAAATCTTAATATAATATAGTTAAGACTCTCCAAAATAAAATACAGCATCCTCAAGAAACAAGAAACAATACATATATTTATACATTTGATTGCTTAACTTCTTTACTGTTTGCTGCAATTCCGGCCATTTTGAAAAGACATTTTGAAAAGATGTGCTCTGTTGGCCACACCGCCATGTTTGTTACATTACTGTAAAGACCAGGATGCTCTTTTCGCAGTACATTAGGAGTCAAATAGACTGCATGTATGATGTTTGAAATAAGTGCCTCAGTGTCGTGTCTCCCACAGAGGACAAATATGAATTGCTAGCTCTCGGGAGAGATGTCTGTTGAGGATGTCTGTTGTTTGTTTGCTTTATAAAGCAGCTCTAAAGTTTGTTTGTTCTTTAATTCATAGCAGATTAACAGTAACAGCTGATATGTATAACTGCTGCTCTATTGCATATCTTGTGCCGTCACATCTTCAACTTGAAGGTTCATTCTTTATTTGGCAACAGCAGTTCAGTCCAACTCAAAAGCTTTCAACCACATGTTGTGGCTTTCCTCATTGGATGGAGCTGCTCGGTCGTCATGGAGATGGTTTGCTGTCACCTGACCAAAATTCCAGTCTTTCCTGTCTTCCATACTTCATGTGATAGCAGGTGATCTTTGTTCTGTGGAGGGGAGGAACAATGGAGGTCACCGCACGTGTGCTTGCTTGTCTTAGCATGACTCACAATTTTTCTACCTGTGCTCACATTGTATCGTTGTTTTTTTAATTATCATTATTATCCCTCACTACAAAATGCAACCAGCTGATTCACCCTGTGGCAGTGATGTTAGCAACTTATTCTTCCTCTGCACAGCTGCAAACCCCACCTACAGCGTTTCAGAAGCATTTCTGAAGCGGAGCATTTAGACGGTGTGATTATGTTTACTTGCTCAGATTTTGATGATCAGGGCCTCTTTCATGACTCTTTGTGCTTCTACCAAGAATAAGCGGGTTATGTGGTTAAATAGTCTCTTTTCTGTTCTTCCTGTCTTTATGATCGTAGATTTGCATGGGGTCTTTTATTTTGAAAATTAACTGGATTATCCCTGCCTCTTCTGTGTCTGACACAGGCATAATGCGATGCGGCCGCTTCTGGTGGAATTTAGCTGTAAGGGGGAACTACAGTAGCTAATCCTGGTGACTCTTTGACCTCTTTGACACCAAGTAATAAAATATGATCTGTATCTGATATGTTACCCAGATAAGGAAAAAACGTATGTTAATGCAAGCTGAAAATGAGTTGTGATTGGAATCTGGTTTGACCTTTCTGACCACATTTGTAGGTGGTCTCGCTCGCATTAAGGCAGGTGTAAACGCCATCAGTACAACATGCTGCCATTCATACACAACATAGTCTAGTTTCATATTACATTTATAAAGTAAAGTAAGCATGAGCGCTGAAAGAGACGCGCCACTACAGTCTCCTGTAACTCAACAACTCACACAACTCAGGCTTAATTTGCCACCATCTTGAGTTACTCTCACGCAGGTTTTGCTCAGGAGGGCAGAGATCTGATCTCAATGAAGATAACATGATCGTCAGTATGACTTTAGCAGAAAACCAAATATAAAGTATTTATAAAACCTTACTTTGACATATAAACGATTTTATCTCTAAAGTAAAGTCTAGACTTGACTGAAGTGATTTTCCTGCTGCTGTGCAGAGGTACTGCAGCCTGTGGTGAACTTTGCATCAGCTTTATGAGGAATGTGATCGGAATGATCAGTTAAAGGTGCGAGGAATTGATTGCAACTTGTCTTTGTTTGTCACCACCTTCACTGAATATTACGTGTTGTCTGGATTCAATCTTCTCCATCATCGCTGTGATCTTTCGTCAGAAAGTTTGCTTTTCACTTTTAGTCCATGGCTGTTTCCTAATTAAACCCTCATTTGTGCTCCATTATATAAGAGAACGTCACTGGTTGCCGTCAATTTTAGGTCAGTTGGAGATTTATTGATCGCAGGTGCTGAAGTTACAAGTTTTTGTATGCGAGGTTGTTTATGCTCAGTGACTTAATGAATCATAATCAAGCACAGATCAGAAATGATCTTAAGACTAAGTTCAAGTGTAAATCTAAGAACACTGGGCCTCATGCAGGAACCACTCATACGAACAGATTTGTTCTTAAGTGGTGTGAACGAGTGATTTAGGAGAACCTGTCACATTCACCACTTTTCTCATACAGTAGTCGAGTCATGTGCAGTCAGTCTGCTGGTATTTTTCACTTATGACTGCGTATTTCATTAGTTTGAAGACATTTTGAGTCTGAGTTTCTACACTTCATAATTATGCCGACATTATCCTGGTTGACTAGATTTCAAATTATAATGTAATTATACATTTACTTATAAAGCCTATCATCATAAATTCAGTGATGTGCAGGTGAATTGGCCGTATATCTTCACATGCACTTTTATGAAGTTGCTGTTCATCCTCATGCAACATCCTCACTGTGTCCCCATGATGAAAACTTCCCCTGACCCCCCCTCATCCCGTTGCAGTCACCGATCGCTTTGCTGTGGCAAGTCGTTATTTTTCCTTCTTTGAAGTCATTTTCATACCAAGACGTTTCTTTTTTATTTCAGTGACAGTCCGACCCTTCAGCAACACAGCATTAGCAGCATACACTTTTCCCGTTTCTTAGCTTTAGCATGTTTTAATTCCACTGCTGACGCTGTTAAAATGATTTTCCTTTATGGATCTCTGAAAGCAGAACGTCAGACTTCAAAGTTCTTTTTACTGTTTGATGCCATTTCCATGAATGAACACTTCCTGACATATAGAGCAGGAAGCACAGCCTTATATGGTGCTATTATGCTAATTTACAAGTTTAATGCACGTGCGCTCAAATACGAACAGGTGGATCGTTTACACAGGTATCTTAAGTTATATAAACAAAAGACAGAGAAATTTAAGAGAAGAAAATGAAAATGTTCTTGCATGAGACCCAGTGTTATAAATGAGGCCCCAGGTGTAAACACACAGGTAAGATCAGATAGTTTATTACGTGGATAACATATCTGGAAACAGATCTCATTTTAAAACCAGGTGTTTGAGCCTGTCAGCATTCACCGATCTAATGAACTCCACGAGGCCAGAACTCTGTCAGAAGACAGATACAATCAGGAAGATCCTGAGAAACGTAATTGCAACTGTGAGGAGGCTATTCCAACCTTCTGCCTGTTATCTTTGTTTAATCAGTTTTCTGATGACTTCAGAAAAACTCATTTAAAAAAACAACAATAGGCCTGTTATAAAACTGAAACTAAGTGATCTCTAATAAACTGTTCTCTGTCTCGAGGTGCCTTGAATTCTTTTCTAAGTACGGGGTTTCCACGTGTCCTTAAAAAGTCTAATCTATAATCTGACATCAAATGGTGTTACATTCTTGAAAAGTCCCAGACAGTATTTATCTCAACCAAACAGGGTAAAAATACAGTTTAATATCTTTGTACGCTCCACATAGACTGCTCAGAATACACCATAATGCCTCGCCCTATTACCAGAGATCTAAAACCTGTAATGGAGATTTACTTCACATGCTTTGGACTTGCTCTTATCTGGAAGAATTTTGGAAATACTTTACCATGACAGTGACTTCAAATAAACAAAAACAAAATTCCATCTGTTTCTGGGGTCTGAATCTTGGGAGACGAGTAAGAGTTTAATGTGAACTGTGATAAAAAATATTTAATATCACTCACAGGTGGAGCTGAGAAAAAGCAAATTAAAAAAAATGGAAATTTGAACTTCCTCCTTTGCAGGAGCAGTGGTTGAATGAATTAACATCCTATTGTACCCCTGAAGAGATCTTTTACAGTGTGAGGAGGAAACCAGCAACCTATGAATAAATATGGGGCTCCTTCCCGGCCTCACCACCATCATTACACCCCCATGGCTCGTGAATTATTGTGGAAACGTCTCCTCCTGCACTCCTGTCGTCTGCTCCTTGTCCTAATATCTGCACAATATTAACACGTATTCGGATTTAATGATTTAATTTTATTTATTATTTCATTTTGTATCTTCCAATTGTGATCAAGGGAGACATTTTTTTTTATCATAACCAAGGTTGTAAGTAGGAGGTGGTTCTGTTTTCTTTGTCTGTCTTTGTCATGTGTATTTGCTCATGTAAACCTGGTTATTTCACTTCAAAAATCTACAATAACCCGAACTGTAGGCCTTAAAGGGATAGTTCACCTAAAAATTAAAATTCAGTCATTATCTACTCACTCAAGGTCGGGTTTAGTTTTTTAGTCCACAAAATACTGCTGGAGTTTCACAGGAAAACAGTGTTTGTCACCATAAAGTGCTTCTTTGGTCTCGTCTGGTTTAATCCAAGTCTCCTATAGTCCCGACATGCCATTCACTTGTGCACGCACACGTCACACCACACACGCCCAATTCAGCCGGTGTGCACGCGCATGTGAACGTGGCTCCAAGCTGAGGATCTACAGTGAAGATTCAGGCTAAAAACATGGTGTAAATGACGTACTTCAAGTCAACTTGGCATGTCGGGGCTTTAGGAGACTTGAATTACACCAGACGAGCAGTATGGAGGCATTTTATGTTTTTTTTCCACATTTGAAAACTGGCCACCATTCACCTAAAAAACTAAACCCGAACTTCAGTCAGCATGAGGGTGAGTAGATAATGACTGAATTTCCATTTTTGGGTGAATTATCCCTTTAAAACATATTAAAATGGCTAAACTATGATCCTGATAGGTCTTAAAATTGATTTGATTATGAAGTTAGGTATAAAATTATGTTGACTTACAGTACGTCTATCTTTTAAAAGCTTTTTTGTTTAAAATTTGTATTGATCACGCTTTAAAAATACAAAATGAAACCAACATGGAACCAGTAATTACCACTGCTATTACTCTTCTTCCACACGGCTCGTGTTCAGTTAAATGTTGTAATTCTGGGACTCCAATTTTCCTTCATTTCCTTCCTATTTTTCTTCTGCCCGTGCGGACGTGAAACAGCTCTTAAATTGCATTTAAAACGGTCTTTAAAGGCTGTTAAAAAGTCTTAAATTCAACTCGTTGAAACCTGCTGAAACCCT
>JAJHUR010010912.1:2540-43406 GCA_027495735.1 Lutjanus campechanus | reverse complement strand
TTTTTGGGATGCAAATATGTCACTCTTTTTGAACACATAATGTTTTGGGAAGAGAAACGTTTTATTTTACTGGGTCTAGCAAACCTGCCGGACTACTTTCGGCTTGACCGAAGCTGGACGAGAACTCTGCTCACAGGACGCTGCCAGGGGTAAATCAGTGTGATTGCATGACACTGGTGATGAGGATGCCATACAGATTCATGTCAAAAATCCCGAACTATCCCTTTAAAGCAACCTTTTGTGTGACTGACAATACTGCATATCTCAGGTATGTTAAAGCAAATGTCAGCAGGACATTTGTTGTTTTTACTTTGCTGGATACAATCCAGCAAAGATTGTGCAAACAAGCTCCTTGTATGCACCATGTCTTGATGTCCCTCAGCAGAGGAGAATTTATCATGTTAAAATAACACTACCATTATAGGCTTCACCACTGAAGTACATTTCATATCCACACAGAAATGGTAAGGATACTCTTCGACACTGCGGATGTCCACAGCGATGATTTTGGGCTTGCCGGCTTTGGTCCTTTTGGTGGGCCCGGCCACTGACAGCTCACAGAGGTCGATTAAGTCCTCACCCGAGATCCTGGGGGACACTTCTGCTTTCAGGTCACACAGCGCCAGAGGCTCCCGAGACTACAAGACAGGAAGTCACAGGACATCAGATGAAGAGGGAGAAAATTCAGAGAATTTCTGAATATAATTTGAATAATGGAATTTGGATAAGTAGTCCCTGTAAAATGACACAAGAGAGAAAGAAAGATTCAGTATTATTGTTTCTTTAAAACCAGGAATCAGCGATTAGGCCTGAATGCATTCCAAGTTAAATACATGTCCTCTTTATTAATTAAATACTTTACACCGTTTTTTTAAAGCCACTAACTCAAAAATAGAACTTCATTATGTATTACCATACCAAAACAGTATTACAGCTCAGAGTGCACCACAGACGACCAGCTGCAGTGACCGGAACACGGTCCTTTGCCAGTTTCCATGTGCATTGCCAAATGGGTTCATTAAAACAGAGAGCCAGAGGCATGGCTGCAGGGGACTGAACCCTGGTCTCTGCAAAGGTGAGCAAGCGTAATACCTCTGATTCCCCAAGGCCCTGCAATCATTTTAAGCATAAAATATGAAAAATCAAAACAAAGCTGAGGGAATGTGACCGTTTTTTTCCCCTCCCAAATCCCTTTTTAAAAAGTAAGAAAATAAACTGTGTACTGTGATAATGAGTGGTCATTAAGCAGTTTGGTACATCTATCATTGAGATGCAAATTAAATAGGGGAGAAAAACTAACAGTGCTATCTATAAATTCCAGTGTAGAAGCTATTTACAGAGCAGAGAAGGTCTAACTACACGTCAAGCAGGTTTAGTGCCAAAACTCTGCCAACCATGAAATAAAATGTTTGAAAGCAGCTAACTGCATTGGCTAACTGAACAGTCTTCCACCCACCCAAAAGAGAAGAAGTCAGTGACTTCTGTGAGTCCAGAAAGGGTTTTAAAGATTTCTCTGTTTTGGAAAAGGATTGAAAGCAGGGGTGTCAAACTCATTTTAGTGCACGGGCCACATATAGCCCAATCTGATCTCATGTGGGCCAGACCAGTACAACGATTGCATAATAACTTTTCCCTTTTTAGTGTTAAGAAGAACAAGTACATTCTGAAAACCTCCAACACACAATGCCCAAAGAGCTAAAGAGGAGGGAGGTGAAGTTTCCCCTCCTTACAAACAATTTACTCATCAAAAGTTTTGGCAGCGCCTTAACAACAGGGTTCCACCATTATTAATGTAAGGTAGAAGTCTGATACAGAATATTTTGTACTGAAGCTGTTTATTGAAGCCTTTGGTGGGCACAGTGTTGGCCTGTACGTTTGACACCCCTGATTTAAAGCAACAATTTTGTGCACTGAGCTACTACATAAACATCAAGGTATTATCTTTTTTTTAAATTCAGCGTTAAGTGAACAGAAGGGCTGTCCCAAACTAAGATTTAATCCTTAGTTGAATCAGATTTGGCTGTGCACTACACTAAATTCCTATTTGAGCCTTCGTGAGTATTTATTTATTTTTTTTACCAGTTACTCATTTTAGTGCCTTTCTTCATCATCTGTGATGTGAAAATATCAATATTATCACACAATCAGAGAAATTAAAAGTGTGCATCCTCTAATAGTTCAGTTATAAAATCAGTGGACCAGCAGAGCTTCTCTCCTGAGACTCCAGCCGCTGTCCAGCATCACCTGTGCTGCACGATGACGATCCTTTATACTACGTATTAAGGTTTTTGTTTTTTTTTGTTTTTTTACCAAACCAGAGTTTGTTGGCACAGTGGAAAGATGAACCAAGATATTTTTGGTGAGTTTTATTTCGTTGACGATGATGCAAAAAGGTGGCAGTGAAAAAAAACAACCCCTAACAACATGACAGCAAGCAATCATCACCTGCTCCGCTCCCTCTGCGGCTGCATCTGGATGAGGTGGCTGACAGCATGTCAAGCTGCTTTGCTTTTCTATCACTCTTCTCTTCTTTCATCACAGTTAGTTTTATGGTTTGTGGTGATTTTGACACTCAGTTTACAGCCTGTCATGCTGTTGCACTGCTCTGTGTACAATCGTGCAGATAAAAAAAACAAGACCGGAAACTTGTTTACCGACTACTTCTTTCACCCTCTTTGATCAGTCAACCGACAGCACATGTGGTCCTGAGTAAATTTTTTGACATGTTTTTAAGGTGTGAAGTGCACCGACTAATATATATATAAAATATATTTCTTATGTATGATATTACATGAGCAAAACATAAAAATAAAAATCACATAAGCCAAAATATTGTCACATATTTGCAACAGTCCTATTCAATAAAAAGCAACTAAGCATAAAGAACCTGGTCTTACAAGTCTGTACCGAATGGCTTGTGTGTAAGTGCATATTATTGTTTTACTAATCTTTAACTAGAGATGTTATTAAACCATTTCTCCCTTTGTGAAACCAATTCTGATACCAGAACTTTGTGTATCGGCTGATACTGAGTACTTATCCAATACCAGTGCATCAAAAAAATTATATATTTTTTTATTAGTATTAGTATTGGAACAGCCAAACCTTTAACTACATTTGAACATTTTATCAGGTTCAACATAATGACAGCTGTATTTTATGTATGTCTACTGTTTATTGCTGTTCTGCATGTCTGCATGTAATGAAAGATAGTTGTGGTGAATATTGCCGAGCTGTGTGTTTTTGGTTGGTATTGTCTGCATAACGACTTGTGTCAAAATGGTGTTTGTTCTTTGTTGCTGCTGTGTTATTGTACTGATGTTCTGTTGGTTCCTGTTGCTCCACTTGGCTTGTGTTCTGTCTTGAAAATTCTTGTTTTGTTGCTGTCTTTACAGTGTCCTGTTGTCTCCGTTCTGTGAATTTGATCATTTTATAGGTTCTGAAACATCTTTTCAAAGGACTGCAGTGTAAAATTAGCCATCTGGCTAACATTAACAACATTAACTGTTGATTAATGTGTGTTGTCCTTAATAATAAAATAAATGAAAAATGAAATGAAAAAGAAAGTTTTTCTCCCTGTAGCCAAAATCAGATAATGGTAGTAATTTTACTTGTGCTGTCAGCCCTGCATACTCTGACTGCAGGGTTTAATTCTGAGTATGCTTGACTGTAAGCTGTGGAGACATGTAGAGCTGTTCCTCTTTCAAATTTTCTCCAACAAAATTAAAACAAAACAGTTTTTGTTTCTGCTTCTAATAAATATTCATAACCTGATTATTTCAATAGGTATCTGATTTCAGCAGTGACTATAGCAAAATGTGTGCCTCACTTCTCTATACTAGTAATTTGTATGTCTGAAGGGTGAAGCTCCACTCTGCCTCATAAACACAGGGTCAGAGTGGGATGAAGGAAGAGATTTGAGGGGTGGTGCATTGTTTTCAACAAACAACTGTATTCTGCTCTTTTGAATTATCAACAGAAAGCTTGACAAAAGCTATTCTAGCCCACATGAAGAGAGCACAAGCAGAGCTGGGATCTACATATTCATGATGTCTTACTGCCATGACCAACAATTTGGTTTGTTGTAAAGAAAAAGTCACTCACCTCTTGGATTTCGTTTTCAATTTTTAGTCTGATGTCTGACAAACTCAAACAAGGAAATCTATATCGAGTGAACAAAAGAATAAAAACAATTTTATCTATTTGATTCAATACCACACATGCAATAAATACTATCACACCCATAATGATCAGTTTTTGTTGAGCCTACCACTTAGGCTGTTTGTGTTTTCAGTCAATACTGTTTTTTTTAAATAATTTGTTTTGGTGGAATACTGAACCAAATTTATTGAAACATGTTTAGCAGAGTTAAGGCACTCAGATCCTGATATATCTTTTCTCATGATCAATTTAGTCAGTAGATGATGGCCAAAACAAGACCTACACTCATTAAATGTATGGTGTCTGCTGATGGAAATAGTGTAATTTTTCTCTTTCTCCCAAAACAAATTTATTTCATTAAAATGTATTACTTTTCCAAAGTGTTAGTGGAGGCGGGTTGATTTCAGCCCACCTCCACTATGAAACACAGCAGAAAACCCTCAATATAATGCAACCCAACACGACATTACTAAAAACCGCAGCCACAAAATTATCATGAAGTCAAGTCAACACCTCTCTCTGCATCACAATGACAGTGTACATGTCAATCGCAGACTTCAGCCCTGCACAGATCAATACAACAAGATGTGTTGATATGACACTGACTGGTCCTGACTTTGATAGGAACAAGTAAATTGTGGTAGAGGATAATGACTCCATGCAATTACCACAGAAAATCGTGCCAAGACACGGTGATAGTGTTACAGTCACACACCTAAAAGACAGCTTGTTCAAGATAAACAGCGGTCCATGCTCAGTGGAAACCATAGAACAGTGTGCCAGGCAAAAGAAAAGTGCCAACTAAGTTCAACTTGAGAGTAAATCTGGGTGTGTCTGAACGTACCTGCTCAGTAAAACCTTCCAGTGTACACAAATGAAAACCAACTGTGAAATGATAGATTACTTTAAGCATCTTTGATTTCCTTGCTTAAGTGGTGGGGTGGGCTCTCTGTGTTTTTAGGGATACACAATAAATATAGGGGCTGATAAATTACTGTCCAATAATGAGAAATTTACATTATTATTTATTATTCTAAGCATTTAATTTGAATTCTTAGGTAAAAAGCTCAATAAAATAGTATATTTGTGAAGTTTTTTAATGTACTTTACTCAAAAAATAAATGAACATTTGAAGAGTCAGAGCTGTTCTTTGCTTTTATTAGAATAGTAATGTTACTTAGATTTGGTTCAGTCAAAGGTATGGAATATTAAATCATCCATTTTTGCTCACTTGATCTGGGTCTTTTTTTTTACACTTAGGTGTGCATAAACTATAGGTTATATAAACTTCTTTTTAAAATACAAAAATGGAAATTTTTGGTCATGAGAATCAAATATTGAATGCTGCAATATTGCTCTAAAAAATGTCTAAATAGCACGCTAAACAGTGACAATATCTACTGTGATATTACATGGTTAGTTATTTTATTTTTATAAAAGGACTGCTACTAACTGCTGCACTGTGTTTTACAATTGTACTTACATAAGTCAAGCATTTATTGCCTAGGACATTTTATAAGAACATTGCTGCTGATATGACAGACCGATAAGATGACGCTTTTAATTATGTGCACATTACGCGAGTATGTCTGCAGCGTAAAGGTTTTTTGAAGTGTCTGAAACTGATAGCAAAGTTTGTTTTTGCAATGACTGCTCAGTGTTGAACATGTGAGGAGTCAAATCTCATCCTTCAACACTACCAATTTAATTCCTTAATATTAAAAGCCGTAATCCCAATTATTACAACAAATTTGTGAAGAGCAAAGACAAAAAGAAAACTGTCAGCAGTAGTTTTCTTACTTTGCTGGCGAATGTGTATATTTTGTAAAGCATTGCACCATCATAAGTATTGGCATAAAATATGTGCCTATATCGGTATCTGTAATTGCCAAAATGAGTTGTAAAATATCAGAATCTTGGATATTGGCAAAAATCTACTATCCTGCATCCCTAGTTGCCAGCTTTAATTTATAGATTACAACAGTATCTGAATATTCTTTCACTTTTCTGTTGCACAAACTCAGAGATGAGGAGATTGTGGTTGAATTATACTGAAACCAGGGACAGCTGAGCTCTTAAAGACACCTAAGCTTCTCTGATAGCACTACTATTGTGAAGCATAGTTTATTACTTTTAAATGAAACTTATGCTTGGTTATTAAAACTTCAACAAGCTCAAATAAAATCCAAATCCAAAACCAAGTTGCACCAATGTGTGATAATTTGGTTTTGGACCAGATACAGCATCAGTCTGTGTTCAGCTGGGTCTTAACCTCCTGAGCTGGCATCGCTTTTCACTGTGATGAATGATTATAGCAAGTCCTGGCAACTATCGCATGCCAGTCTATCACTGAAGTGGTGGTGCAAGAGGCTGTTTTCATACATGTGTGCATAAATCAATAGAGTCACACAACCACAGCGTTCTAGATGTAAAGATACAAACTCAACGTACTTCATGTCTCATGCAGAGACTTACATAAGTTAAACAAGGCAAATAGGTATTTATTGTTAAAGAAACACCAAATATTCAAAAAGTGGTGAAAATGGCAGAGTGGTTCAATCAGTCTGCTTTTAAGGAATGCTTTTAAAAAGGAACAAAATGCCCTTTGAGATGATGGATAAGGAGTTGTTGTGACAACACACCGATGCTAATCTTTTCCGTACACATCATTAATGGGTGTTCATTCAACATGCTGTGTTTGGTAAGGAGAAGGTTCAAAGGCATAGTTTAGATTTTTTGAAATGAGGTTGCATGAAGTACTTATCCACAGTCAGTGTGTTCTACAGTAGATGCCTGTCGGCACACCCTCAGTGAAGGAGAGAGGGGTGCCAGCATGGAAGCTATGAACTGCTGAAGACTAAGTCAGCAGCAAAATCTATTTTAGCCACTTTAAAAAGGTCAGTCTAAAAAATTCAACATCAGTTTAAGTATATGCTATATTTAGAATATTTTCATTGCTTTACTCTGTGGTCAGACAGCCTTTTCTGACAGGAAACAGCCATTATATCAGCCAAATATTTCTTTCCAAACCAACCAAACTCCATTAGCAAATCAGTAATTTTACCTTGCAGAACAGAAAAGTAGCTGGTCTACCACTGCCTCGATCTGTTAGTTTGTTTGTGTTATTGTGTGATTTGTGGTTTAAAAAGGATAGTTTGGATTGACCAAAGCTGCACAATTACACAAACTTCTTCAAGACATTGAGGAAATGGTGGAAAGCAGTATGCCTGTGTTCTGTGAGGCAAGACCACTGATCTCACCCACAGAGTCTGGCTGGTTTGGAGAAAGTAATATTTATATAACAGTTGTTTATTGTCAAGGGAGTCTGTCTGATGGCAAAGTAGTGGTTGCTGATCCTGTCCACAGCAGTTCATTGCTTATCTTCCCTGCTTGTGCTCCTCTCTGCTTCTCCAAACTGGGAACATGCCAACAGCCGTCTACTGTACCTCATCGACTAACTATCGTTATGTGTCTCATACGGCCCCACGTCAAATAGTCCAAACTCTACTTTTAAAACTTCTGTGCAAGATCATCAGAAATGTTACAATCTTTCATCACAATTATTGTTCATCATTATAAAAACAACCAGGAATTAGTTTGATTCATCCTGTAGGAGCTGCCAAGAGTCCTCACACAGTGAGGGTGCAATTACCTAGTCAAAAAGCAATCTGGTCTGTTTTGGGTTTGACACAACTAACAGTGCTAAGCTGTGGACAGCAACTGGATTATATTGTTTGTGTCTGTCTCTGAAGGAAAGTGGATGAGGACTTTGGACATCCTCATAGAGCTGAACAGGCTCATTTTCTTGGCTGAGCTCTAGGGCTGTCCCCTGAAAACTGAATACTTGGATCATCAGTCGAAGACCCATCAGTTGACTGAGATTCTTCAAGTCGAACAGTTGTTTGTTTTGGGGTTTTTTTGGTCAGTCTGTATGCAGTGTACTTTAAGGGACATTTTGATTCCCAGACGTAGCTAGAAAGTGAGTGCTCCTCGCTTTTTCTCCAGGGTAGAATCATTCCACTAACTCGAGTTGTCCTGTCCGCTCACTGAAGATGTCTGAGACGGATAACTGCCTGCAGCTGAGGACCCAGATGGACCCAAGTCTCAAGGCCTGAATATACTCCTAAACAGACGTGTACTTTGACGGCTGCAGACACCATGGATACATAATAGTGACTGAGACAGGGGCCTTGCCTGGTAAGGCTCTGAGATAACATTATCTTTTATTGTTTACTATATTTCATGAAGGTCACCGTCTCCCTCAATGTCCCGCTGAACACCATTGAAAAATCTGTCAATTCAATAATAGTCTATATAAAAGAAGGAACAAATAATTGAATATTCATATCGAACAGCCAAATCTGATTTGACGAACAAAATTCTGAGTTGGGTACAGTCGTACTGAGATCATATACAGTATGAGCAAACAAGCAAATTTACAGTGTGATCATCAGCACAGACGAGTGGCAACACCTATAGATCTACTTGAAACCAAATAATGTCCCTCTCTTTCTGCAAATGCACATAAATGTATCCATAAACATACAATATACTGACAGATATAGGCAATATATGCAGCCCATCGTTGCCAGGGGCTGAGGGAGCACTGTGTGGTGACTTAAATGTCATGATGAGCAGTGTGTGCCAGCTGAGAATGGCTTAATGACACTTTTGCATTTCGCTGGCCTGACAGTGATGAGGCTAAACTGAGGTTGCTGATAAGCAGGCACAAATCCTCTGCAGTGGTTTGTGTTTGTGTGTGTGTCCATGCACAAATGCGAATGGTACACAGCTGCCAAAAGCACTCCAGTCACTTTACATATTGAACTGGGAACAACGGTGTTGTACAGTTTGGATAAAGCTTGATGACAAGGTCAATGATTCACTTAACGTGCCTTCACACAGTGTGATTGTAACTGTGCTGAGACTTTCACATATCACATTCAGTGTTTGAGCATAATTTCTCAAACAAAAACAGATTCTATCTGCCAAGTCTGCAGTCAGACAAAGAAGAAGAGCATAATTGAGGCCATGATCTGAGAAAAATGCTGACAGCAAATACATCTCACTGCGGACACACACACACACACACGCACGCACACACACACGCACACACACACACACACACACACACACACACACACACACACACACACACACACACCAATCTCCACGGAGAGCCGGATTTTGAAGTAAAGAATCCTCCCAGCTTTTCATATACTTCCTGGTTAATTCTGGCCACACAGCAGTTGCTAGCATTGCTCCAACATGATTTTTCTTGGGAAGGGCAGAAAAGGCAGCTTCCTCTAATGAAAATTCATCTCAATTTTTGCTGACAAAAGACAGACTTTGAGTCCAGCCGTGCACTTTGACAACTGAGTTACAGTGGCTGAAATATAATGCTGCTTTAGTGTTGCATAAGCAACTGGCTTTGCACTTTAGTTTGACAAATGAAATGGTTGGAGACAAGATCATAAGACCACAGTTTTAGTCAGTTAATCATAAATCACACCTTTCAAATTGTACAGTATGTATTACTCTAGCTGAAATATTAAAGAAGAGCAGCATTAGCCTTACTTGGAAGATTTATGCCTGGAATATGTTTACATGATAAAGCTGTAAGAACTGGAAATAAAACATACCTGGGATGGACAGAATAACACAGTCATGAAACTTTACAACAGCTCTGAAATAAATCTTCTTTATGTAGCTTTAAAGGTTCAGTTTTTGCTGCGTCAGAGATTAATTCATTCAGTTCTATGGCCGTAGTTAGTGGTGGTGGTGTGTTGGATAATATAGTGTTTCTAAAAGTTGAAACATGTCATACTGTCAAACACACTGTGTATAATAAGCTTCAATTTATTGCAGAGGTTTTTTATCAGATTGCATCATATACTCTATTACAGAGGTGTTCATGTGACTGTGTCTAAGCCCTGTGCAATATCTTGGTAAGTGAGGACTAATAGACCGGTTTTACCCATACCAGGGCTGTACTGAATAATTTGAAGCTTCAAAGCCTTGTTCATAACATTGGCATTTGAGTTCTAATTTTCTTTTGATGTCTGTTCATTCTGTTGAAACCAGGTATTTCTGCACAGCTGTAGATAAAGATTAGGCTACTTTATGATTTGCCAGACAGAAACTATCATTACAGAGACAGAAAAGAAGTGAATAAAAAGGAAAAGAACAGCCTGGGTTGCACCAACAAGGATTAATTTGTAAACCTGATTATATCATTGTTTAACTATAAATCACGTTGCATCAAACTTTTAAAAACTAGCTCAAAAGTTGAGGAGGATTAAATTTAGAACCTCTGAAATCAGTTTTGAACGGTGCAACAGAGTTCTGCTTAATTTCAAATCTGGATTTAATCATTTTAAACCAAGTTAAACAATCTTAGATTAAATCTTGATGCAGCCCAGTTTGCTGTCATGTATGGTTACACAATATCTGTCCTCTTCTCTGCCTGACAGCAGAGCATAGAAGTAGAGAAGCAGAAAAGCAATATTTCCACCTATTCTGTATGTAATTTTGTTGTTTTACACAACCACAGCACCCTTGTTAAGGTAATAGCGAAGTGTTACAAATTGTCACGATATTGTTGTCATAGAAACAAAACCTACATTCAGCATTTTTTACATGCAAGCGCTTCATCCCAGTGATCCCCACCGTTTTTATGCCAGAGAAAAATGCTATGTGGACAAAAGCCCTTTACTTATTTAATCCAATGAGTCACTTTATTCAAATGAAGGGTTTTATTCTAGGATTTTTTATTTGTTTATATGGCGATAATGTCATATAATATGGCACAACAGACCGAGCTTCATTTGAAAACCTCAATAGAGGCTATTGAATCTCAAAAAAAGGCCATTCAGTACAGCACTGACCCATTCACTACAAATCACGTATACATCACCCTATCTAATTTGGAATGCTCCATCCGCTCACAGCTTAACATGTTCATGGGTAAATGTGGTGCACAAGTGCTGAAAAATTGGAACCGGGAAGCATTCCTGTTTGCTCATGGACATCCATTCGCTCTATTGTTGAAATGCGAGCTCTGCCAGCTGTTAGATGACGGTGAGGAAAACATCTGCTCATCCACAGGGAATGGCTCTAGCATCTCATTCACAGTGCAGTATTTGATTTATTTTCATTTCTTAAAGCTACCAATTTTAACAATAACTTTCTATTTAATAATGACATTCTCCTCTTAATGTACAACACACCACAGGGGCTATAACACACATATTTATCATGTGTGTTCATTTGTGTTGAGATGGACACGAATACACCTGGGAACACATTAAGTTTACAGCTACTGTTGCCCAAAAGCTTCTCTACTATGGCTGTTGTCACTCACTTGCTAGCAGTTGTGCACAAATTTGCATATGAACACCTTTACCAATAAGCAACCTAAGACAGAGGAAGACCACCTTACCCGATCAACTAAATGGGGACCAACTAAATTCATGTCAAAGATTAATAAAACAGAGGCAACTAAATTAATGGGACAAGTGCAGAGCATTTTTGTATTTATTTTGCCATGTTTACACTCTTATTAGTGTAAGAGGAAGCAGAAGGAGAGCTTGTTTTCTCCCATACACTCAGTCAGACCGAGCTGAGTGGACAGCAGCTGTCCAGTGAGATGGATGTCTGTTCACTATAAGGGCTGAGAATCTGCTGACTGAGCCTCCTGCTGTGTTACCATAGAGAGGGGCAATAGGGGAGTGACTACAAACACACTATTACGCATACTACTTTGTATCGTACATCAGTTCAGTATTAGTCGTACCACTATTTTAGGGTTGCAAATTTTGTGCATTTTCTCTCACTGATTAATTGATTAATCATTAATAATAAATAAGATACAAAACACACTTTTTCCCTCGTTTAGTTTCCTTTCCTCATTTCAGTTTATGCCTCTGCCAGACAGAGGCCAAATGAAGCACAATTACTGCCATTTCTAGAATACTGATTATCAAAAATGTCAAAATGATTAAATTCTTAACAGTGATTCATCGATTAATGATTAATCATTAACATTCCATTCCACTGTTTGATAGCAGGCTGTTTTTAGTGACGCATTGCTCATCGTAGATTCTGGAGGAGCAACAAAATAATTTTTAAATCAATATTTTGCATTGGGCAGATGTTTAGCTCAGTTGGTAGAGCGTCTGACCCGTGTATGGAGGCTGTTGGTCCTCTGCAGCTGCCGCTGGTTTGACTCCCACCTGCGGCCCTTTGCTGCGTGTCATCCCCTCTCTCTCTGCCCCGTTTCCTGTCTACCCTCTGGCTGTCCTATCAATAAAGGCAAAAAATGGCCCAAAAAATAACTTTGAAAAAACACAACAACAATATTTTGCGTTAAATTATTAGTAGTATTTTTTGTGGCTTTAAAAAAGTGGTATAATGTACAGTGAGCTGGTCAAAAGTGCAAAATAACTCCTCCACTTCACACTGGGGCACTGCACCACCCTGTAGGTCCTTATTTTGCAATAATGACCTGGTCATTGTACGTTACACAACCCACGGCTCCAAAGCCAAATGTGGCTCTTTTGCCCCTCCTGAGTGGCTCGCTGTGGCTTTGGCAAAAAAAAAAATAATATCTATTTCGGATTTAGATTTTAATTTTCATTTATCATTGTAGGTATAAAATGATTCTTACATTCTCCAATTGTAAAAGTGTTTAGCCTATAAACTGAATAATAAAAAAAAGAAGTTTTAATTTTTCATCAAGTAAAATGTGCATCATGGCCTACATGAATGGCTCAGTGCCTTTTCTTCTAAAATTTGACCATGGCTAGTCTTGAGTCTCCATAAGCTACATGTAGCTCTGGATGCCAAATCCAAAAAAAGAGTTGTTAAAAGACAAAATTTAATAGCTGTGTTTCCACAGACAAATTTTGTTTTCTTTTATTTATTAAAAATGGCTCTTTTGATCATAATGGTTGCAGACCCCTGCTATCTAGAGAAAAGTTCATTTACACAGCATATATTAAACTTGTGAAAAGATGTTAGAAACCTTAAACTCCCCCTTTTAAATAGAATTAAACAAGCCAGTATAATCAAGGTGTTTATGAGTGTAATTTTTTATTGAACTTAATTTATAGGAGCAACTGAAAAGGGATTTTGTGTGAGACTGTATGTTTTCAGATATGGCTTTGCATCAAACTTTATTTGCTGTTGTCAGACTTGAGGTTTTAGTCTTTTGGCTGAGGAAGTCAAATGTGTAAAAAACATTGAGTCAGCAGTCAGATGATAATTTGCCCAGACGTGTAATAATGAGTAATGAGCAAAACAATTCCCAGATCAACATTCAAATTCCTATTTTCTGAATTTCCACTTTGCAGTTATACTGTACAATTAGTTCTGTGTGCACTTCATGTGTATGTGTGTGTGCCTGTGGTAAGTCCAGTGACGGGAGTGATATTTTCAAGACGGTGGGCTCCTGCCCGGAGGTTTTCTGAGGAAGAGGTGGGGTGCAGATAGATGCGGCCATGGATCAATGCCACCACCCACCCATTTCTCATTCAGCTTCGGCTGAATGAGAAAGATTACAGCAATCACTTGGGCACACAGCAGATAGGGCTGACAAGAGTGTTTGTGAGCTTTCTGGACACGATGCATTCAGGTGTGAAAGGCAAACAGGGCTGCGCCACAAAAACTAAACAAAGACAAAAGGCCTTTGTGAAAGACAGCATCACATCAATAAACACCTCTCAAAACTAAGTATCAACACTTTTTTATGCCGGTCTGTTTGAATACGTGTTATATATGTGCTTATATATCGATTTCTGTATCCGTGGAGGGATGGACATCTTGCAATCGCTGCTGTGTAAGTTACATTAACTTCTGCCAAAATGCCCCTAATTTAAAGTAATGTTTTGTTGCAAAGCAATTTGTAACAGTATTTTAAAAGTGCTATACAAATTAAGTTTCACTTTATTTAAGCTGAGACATTTTGAATTGTGTGACTGTATTTGTAAAGTGAATGCATTTTAAAACAAATCAATATTTGGCCACTTTGGGAATTACAGACTTAAGCTGCTATGCACTGTGTCGAGCATTTAACTGCAACTTTTGATCCCTGAGGAACTCATTCTAACATGAAAAAAATCAATAGAGCTCGACTGGAAGCACTCTGCTGCTCTACAATTAGGTGCTGTTAGTGAAAAGAACAGGTGTTGGGTAGTGAGTCACCATTTGCAAATCACAGTGAGGGTGAAGCAAGAAGTTATTACCTCTGACCAAAGTGAAAAAAAATGGACGGACACAGTTTGGAAGCTATTCAAGTGTTGGGAATGATTTTTACAAAGAAAAACTGAGTTCACAGAGAAAAGTGGTGTGAAAGGGAACAAATATACCCCAAAATTAAAAGCAGCTGCTCATGATTCACATATAAGAAACTTTTCATAATGCAATGACAGTCAGACACAGTGTGTGTGAGTATTATATGGTCATTTGTAGCGTCAGAACCTCCTTTAGCCATCACTCATTCTAGTTTGTCTCTCACAGTGACAGGAACGAGTTAAAAAAGACGCTATAATTCCACAACTTCGTTCCATTACCCTCCTTTAATAATTCATTACATTACATTGCTGTTCAATGAATAACAATTATCTCCAAAATGTCGACTTTTCAGGAGCTAAGAAATTCAGACATGTTTTTAGCTTTGTGGCAATGCATTTTTCAGATGTTTCAGTGATTTTGTAATTGGGTTGGCTTAAGAAATAGGAGAAGTGTCTTAACTCATGAAGGAGGATTCCTGCCTTCAGGTTTAGCAAGAAATTAAAAATCACCAAACCACTGTTTTTTTGCAGGGCAGTGATGAACTGGTTCTCTGGAACCAGTAAATAGATCCCTGATGTAATATGCTATATATATTGCAGTGTGTTAATTTAGTCTGATATTGTTTTTTGAACCAACTGTATCTATGTTTTAATGTCTTGTGTTGACTCGCTTCCTGTAAATTGGTTCTCAGTGCTCTTGTCTGACTCAATACAATTACCAAAACATTCCTTATAACATTTTACTACAAAGCTGAAATGTGCACCATTATTAATTTCTTCACTTGTTAAAGATTATTCTGCAGCATGACGGCATACACAGGTCATGGCGTGTTTATCTCCTCTTTTAAGTCCTGTCTCTCTCTGTCTCTGTATATCTTCATTAAAACCTGTGTTGTGTCATGTTGAGGCCTTGAACAGTCTGAGTCTGTTGAACAACAAAGCTACTGATACCACGTGTAAGGAACAAGGTCTTCTCCTGTACTGAATAAAAGACATAAAAAGCATAAAAACAAATCACAGAGAAATATCTCAAAAAGAATAACAAAAAAGGCTTCGTTTTTATCACTGTGTCTGAACTTCAAGAGTTAAGGACTCAGTAAAGTATAATGAAAATCAGATCACAACTTTGTAAAGCAAAGGTTTTTTCACTTTAAGTTTATGTGTGTGTGTGTGTGTGTGTGTGTGTGTGTGTGTGTGTGTGTGTGATGAGTAAAACTTACCAGGTCTGTCTTGGGCATGTCTTGGTAGTCAGATGAGTAGTATGTTGCTGTTTTCGCAAAGCCATTGTCACCAGCGGCCTTCGGTGGCTGAGCGTGTTGTCGGTATGTTGCGCTCTTCGGAGTCCAGCAGAAGAGGTTGATGGATTCACGAACACAGCGCTCAATGTCAATTTCTGAAAAAAAAAGAAAAAGAAAAAGGAACAGATGAAAAATATGAAACTGTTGTTTGCTGATGCAGAACCAACAAGGAGAGTCATGACCAATAAAATAGCCCCAATATCACTTCTCTTCATGAATTGCTTTTGAAAAGTAGATGATAATAATAATAAGTTAGAAAACATTAGCCTACAAACTAATAAGTTCATCCTCGAGTCCAAGTGGATGTTTGTGCCAAGCTTGAAGAAATTTCATCCAAGCATTCCTGAATATTCATGAGAATGGGACGGATGTCAAGTCGAGTCAGTTTCATTTCTATACTGCCAAACCAAAACAGAGCTGTTTCTGGGCACTTTTCATATACAGCAGGTTTAGGCTGTACTCTTCATAATATTATTCACAGAGACCCAATAGTTACCACCAAGAGCAAGCACTAAGGCAGTGGTTCCCAAACTGGGGGGCGGGCCCCCCTGGGGGGGGCGCGGAGCCATTGCAAGGGGGGCGTGAAAGACCAGGGGAGAAAAAAAGAGTGAAACAAAGCTGAATGAATATGATCTATGTAGGGGGAATAAACAAATGAGTTTGCTGTTTTTATCCAACTGACCTTTATTTTGCTAAAATTTAACTTTTGAATTCTTTTTTTTATCAGTTCCATCCCCAATTATTGTTAACAATTGATTGAAAATTTTGTGGTGGGGGGCTTGAACTTTTGTTGGCTTCCGAAAGGGGGGCATACTGGAAAAATTTGGGAACCACTGCACTAAGTTAAGTAGCGTGGAAAAACTTTCTTTTAACAGGAAGAAATCGTATCCAGAGCGACATACAAGAGAAAGAGACATACAGTGAGGTCACAGTGAACTTAATTGTGTTCTTGAGATATCGCTTTCACAAGAATGGGATGGACGGATGGAGAGATAGACGAACATTTAATCAGATGGATGGCTGAAAAACATAATGTCTCCATGCCAACAACAGCCATGAAAATAAGCAACCTTGGATAAAGACAGCAGCATTTTACATCTTAACAAGAAATGTTAACATTAGCATGCTAACTTGCTTCCAGTGACAGTGCTATCATTCAGCAGGTATTAAATTTGATTATTCACCCTCTTAGCATGCTAACATTTGCTAATTAGCACTGAATTAGAACTGAACACACAATAAAAAATAAAAAATAAAATAAAAAAACCCAAAAAGTTTAAAAGTCCTTTACACAGGACACAAATCAATTTGCTAATAAATGTATAAAAATGTTGGACAAATAAACATTTTGACCTGATGGGGGACCCGATGAAAACTCAAAGCATTGCCAAAGTCATTACTGTTTATCCTGAGGGGAACATAACTGACTGTACCGTATTTAATGGAAATTCATTCAATAGTTGTCAAGACATTTCACTTAAAGGCGAAAAGAAAAAAAGTAGGGGGTATTCTGCTAATCTCTCAAATTTCAATTACTGCTGACACTTTACTTTAACAAATTATTTAACTGCTGTCTGAGAAAATGAATTAATGAAAAAAAGCATGTCTAAAGCATGAGAATTAAAAAAAAAGTGATTCCTTTTCTTGAACCAGACATAAATCATAAGAGATTATGTAAATGTAGTGCGGGAGGTTTAGTTGCAGAAGTGAGCAGCTTGACCTTGGCATTTTGCTGCCATTAATAATCTTAAGTAGTCATCCAGCAGTACCAGTGGCTCTTTAAGATAATTACTGCCCATCGTTTAGCTGCTGTCCCTCATCTGAGCTCTTGCCCCAAAATGGGTTTTCAGTGCAAAGCAAAATTTCTTCTCTTCGCCCTGACGCCTCTCCGGCAGCATCCTTCCCTCTCCTGCTTCTCGCACTGAGAATAGAGAGAGGATTAGGGAACAGGGACTCACTGGATTAGCTGAGGATTTGGGTAAATTAGGAATTCTTCCCTTCACACTCTTTCACACTGACAGCCTCTCTCTTTCACTCCCCTTTTCCGTGTATAATAAGCAAGTCTGGCTAATGAGTGCTCTTTGGTTTGACCTGCACCTGGCCCAGGCTCAAGTGAAATTATATAGAAGATGTATCTTCCCCCCCAAACTCTGTCCCACAGCGGTGTCAAGGTTAGAGGGTTGTCAGCTCTCATGGGCTAGGACCTCACAGACTCAGTTACAAGGTTCATTCCAGCGAAAAACACACTGGTGGTCTGAGATTCCTCACCGACAGGCTCGCAGGCAGTTCAGGGAAACACATTTTCCCTCCCTAGGGCGACGAACGCTGCACGCAATCACTCCTCCTGCTAAAAGAGGCAGGAATGAGGAAGAGGAGATTGATAGCGGTTTTAACAAGCCCTGGGCTCAGCTGGGCATTCCAAGGCAGCCAATTCTGTTAAGGAACAAATTTTATTTATAGTCTGACAAAATTACATTTTAGTAATTATGCTCAGGCGTTGATTGTGGGTGTGACTTGCTGCCACAAATAGCAGAATAGCATGATTAGTTAAAAGCAACTCAGGGGCTTTGAAGAATTGGATTGTGGTGCAAAAGAAGATTGACCTGACAATAACAGAGATGAGAGAATTTAGTGAATTATAGAAAAATAAACACAATATTTTGCATTATACTGTTCCAACCCTTGACATTAAGAATGTGCTGATTCACTTTGTTCAGCTCTGAACTGATTCTGATAGCCAGGGTTGAAAGGGTTACTTTAAAAATGTAACCTAATCCAAGTACCTCAAATTTAAAGTAATGTAATTTGATTACGTTCAGTTACTTTTGGATTGCCTCAATATAAAATACAGTGAAACTGTTTAGCCTAGTAAGTTTTATGTTTGTTGTTAGGTTTATTGACTTGTTAACCGTTGTAATGTTTAACATTCTTCATTTTAAAATGATAATTTTAAAATTGCACTCCTGCTGAGTAATCTCCATTTTTACTAAATGTATATGTAATCTGATTATATCTTTACTATATGTAACTGTAATGGAATACAGTTACCTTTTCTTGTATCCCCAAGCTTGTTGATAGAGATATGGATAATATTTTTCTTCTTGAAGTTTATGATTATAAATCCCATCATTCCCATTATTATTATTATTATTATTATTATTATTATTGTTGTTGTTATTGTTATTATTATTATTATTATTATTATTATTATTAATATTAGTAGTAGTAGTAGTAGTAGTAGTAGTAGTAGTAGTAGTAGTAGTAATAGTAGTAGTAGTAGTTGTAGTGGTAGTGGTAGTGGTAGTAGTGGTAGTGGTAGTGGTAGTGGTAGTAGTGGTAGTGGTAGTGGTAGTAGTAGTAGTAGTGGTAGTGGTAGTGGTAGTGGTAGTAGTAGTGGTAGTGGTAGTTGTAGTAGTAGTAGTAGTAGTAGTAGTAGTAGTAGTAGTAGTAGTAGCAGCAGCAGCAGCAGCAGCAGTAATAGTAGCCTTTCCAGTCTGGAAAGCTTGTGTAGTTTATGTAATGTAACTTGTGTAATGGCATCCTTCAGTCACTGTGCAGCTGATAGCCTGAGAGACCACCCTCATTTGCATAATTTCCCATGATGCATCGCTAAGAGTTTAAGTTTGCTATTTTATGTTCAAAAATGTAAATGTTAGTGTTTTTGTTTATGTCGGCATCATTATGTTTATGTTGGTAATTATCATTTTTATACTGGTTTATTGTTACATCATGAGGGAGGCGGCTACTACATCTCTTCACTCCAGCTGTAATCCTTTCACAATAATTGATTACTATTTTGGAATGCAGATTGGTTTTGCGAGTCCAGTATCCATTGAAAGCCTTACGTCAGTATCGGGCCCCAGTTCCAATTTTGGATTAGTCCCATCTCCACTTGATATCATGATAAACACGACATGATACAGGTTATGAAGTGAACCATAGGTGCTTGAGACTGCTGCCATTTTGCTTTCTGAAGAGCTCTTTCATTGTAAGTCATGATGACTACGATTATATAAGGTGGGAGTGTGAAAAGTTTGCTTATTGAGGAAATGTTGATGCTGGTGACAGGATGTTCTATTGGTTGATGGATTGTTTTTATGAAACTCAGATGGATTATGTGCGGTGAGTTTGTATGGCTTTAAGAGTGTATGCATTATTCATGGAATACAACACTAAAGTTGCCATAATTATGTCTTCATTTAGCACTTTTCTTGTTTCGGTAATTAATCAATGTTCAGGGCTCTCATTTATTCACCATGTCACACCAAGAACTCAGTCCTAACTGACCTTAAGTTGTCAGTGAGACTGTATTTGACTAGGGCTGCACGATATAGTAAAATAAATCATATTGCAATTATTTTTGATATTATATCATTCACAGTAAATGAGTATGATGATTTTTGTGCTACAATTTTTATTTTCAAAGAAAAAACAATTACAAGCAAGATGATGTGACATTCTGGGGGTCTGTATCAAACATGCATGTTTTTTTGTTGTTGTTTTTTTACATCTGGATAACATGATTTGTAGGTCAGGGCATCTCTGCAGCACGACAGTTCTTCATTATAATGCTGTTTTGTCACACATTTTACTTACTTTAATCAAAAACCTGCTGCTTCTGTGGTTTGGATATTGCATTTGGCCATACTGCAATTTCAATAATATTTCAATTAATTGTTCAGCTCTATATTTGCTCCTAATTTTAGGTTTCAGAGTTAAAAGCATTTCATTACCTTTTTTAATCTTGGGTAGTTGTTTGAAAAAAGATGGGCTTTTTTTTAAATAAAGGCAAATGAATGATAATATATTAAATAAATATAAATGAAATATTAGATTAATTATGTTTTAAGATGTTTCTTAACAAAATTGTGACAGAAAACTGTAGTAGCAGAATCCATATCTCTATACTGAAATATTATAGCTGAACCTTTCTTTTGATTAAAAAAATCTTTCTTTCTTTTTCCTCCTCTTTCCTCTCTCTCTTTTTTAAATTTAAATTATGTATAACATGGAGGAATATGAATCTATAAATATGTATGCACTCTATATGTGAATATGTATGGACACGTGCTCTAAGATTAACAACATCTTCACTGGTCTGTAGGAGGCAGGCCTATGGTAAGATTGTACACAATCTTCTTGTGGCTGGATTTGTCTGAGATGATGGTCCAATTGACAAACTTGTGCTCAATCTGCAGGAAACTAGTTCTTGTAACGGAGACTTGATTGAAAAAAAAGAAAAAAAAAAAAGAAAAAAAAGGAAATGCCTTGGAGCTACACCTCTGATTACTCTGGGGGCGGCAGTTGCTCAGTTCTTAAGGACAAGGCTCGGAGACCGGAGGGTAGCTAGTTCAACTCCAGCTTGTGCCAAAAAGTACAGAGTTGACAGGTAGCTGGAGAGGTGCCTTGAGCAAGGCAAAGCAACCCCCCTACTGCTTAGGGCATCTATTTCTGGACAGCATCCATCACTGTACCACCTCTGCCAGAAGTTACATGTGTGTACAATAATTAACAATGGATCAAAAAAAATTTGAATTTCCCCCAAGGGGGACTGATAAAGTATGTTCTTCTTTAATACAAGATAAAAACCAACAAAAATGTTAATCAGTATATCCAGTCTTACTGTGTTAATAACCCTCCAACACTAAAACATTCACTTACTTCCATTATAGATTACATTACAGATTAAAATGCACTATTTTTAATATCATCATTCACTAACACTATATATGCCGCTTTAAATAGAAATGTATACATGAATTTACCGTACATCAGTGATTCCCACCCAGTGTGCAGAGGTAGATTGCTGTGCCATGAGGCAAGTCCAGGTGTGCCGTGCAATTCTGTCACAACCGTACATTATTATTATAATATACCACTACACAAAAGGTTATGAATGAAGTTTTGATTTCCCAAAACAGAGGCAAATCCTACACCATTTTTTTAATATAAAAAAAAATTCCTTTGCCATTCTCCCAGTTGCCGGATGGTGGGAATTATTAATGTGACACATCAAAGGCCCCAAGTGATTGACTGACACCTAATGATTTTTCCCATCCACAAGCTGGGAAGTCAGGGTCAAGGCTCAACAATAAGGAGTGCCTGCTTGCCTTGGGGCAGATAAAAGGCCCTGTTGGGCAAGTAAATCTAGCAACTCACTTGCCTGGTAAAAAAAGATTAATTAAATTATGAAAGAATTTAGATGATTACTTTATAGTAATTTTCATGCAAAAATACTGTTTTCAGACCCTCAAATATGGCTTTTCTCTGTTTATGATCATATTAAACTGTTTACCTGTAATAGGATTTAAGATTATCTCATTTGTACTCTCATTTTAAAAGGCACCAATCCAGACTATCAGCCAAATCCCTAAATGTCAATGCAAATATGTCATGGGTTGGGCTTTGGACTGACAAAACAAGGCATTTAAAGACATTTTCTGTCAATATTTTCTGGCATCTGAGAGATCTGTTAGGCTGGAAAATAAATGGTAGATTCATTCATATTGCAAATAATCATTAGTTGTAGAATTAGATTAAACACGACAATTAATTGTATCTTTTGTTTATATTTGATAACCACTGATAAATAAAGCAGGGGCAAGTAAAAACTGACTTTGGGCAAGTTGATGTCTGACCCACTTGCCCGACTGAGCAAGTTAAAATGAACATTAACGTGAAACCCTGAGGTCACTTGTTGCATTTGCTGTTCTAGAGGCTATTTGGTATAGACATGAATACAGGTGTGCCTTGAGATTTTGGCTTGCCCTTTGGTGTCCATTGGGCACAGTTCGAAAACCACTACTGCATATAATCATCCACTTCATGTGTCCATTCAATATTTATTTTTCCTTGCACTACGTGTAATGTTTACATCTTAGAGAAACACTTTTATACAGATGTTTTATATATTTTGTTGATTGTTGGCGTTTTTTATATGTATTTATTAGAGGTGGGACTCGATTAAAAAAATTAATCTAATTAATTAGAGGCTTTGTGATTAATTAATCTCAATTAATCGCATTTTAATCGCATAACCATATTTACCACAAGAAGCAACATTTTTCAATATGAATGGATTTTGGTATATGACTTAATCAAATGATAGACACATACATATATTTAAACAACAAAATATTGTTGTGAAAGTGAAGTGAAACGTCCAGCGTCAGCCACTTGACTAAAAACAGTTAACAGACACACACCTCGGCAGCACTGAGATGTGAATCCCTGCCATGCAGGCCTGACTAGCAGAGTCAAACCAAGTCAAGACAAACAGCACAAGTGTCTGTAAAGAGGCTCTAGTCTCTCCATCGTTCTACACAGAGGCAGAGATGAGCTGCAGGGAGACAGACTGCAGGCAGAGAGAGGAACTGGAGCTCAGGAGGAACAGGTGAAACAGTTGAAACTACAGTGAAAAGCAAGAAACACACAAGTAAATAACGACTGTAGTTGAGCCAACATTATATTGAAGCAGTGAACTGTTGTTTCTCGTGGTAAACCCGCGTTTCTCGTGGCGTAAAGCCCCGCGGGGCCGCGCGCCTGTGCACGCCTGCCGCCGCCGGTGCCAGGCTTCTTCATAGAAAATAATTGGGGCGGCTGTTTTGACGCGCGGCGTCCGCCGGCGGTGTGTTTTGGCCTGTCTTGTGCATCAGTGTGATCGGTCGACCAGGAAGTCAAGCACTGACAAACGTTCCGTTCCGTCCCGCGATTAAATGCGTTAATTTTTTTGACGCGTTATTTTTTTTGTAATTAATTAATCATAATTAACGCGTTAAAGTCCCACCCCTAATATTTATATACATCTGTTTTTGCATAGTAGTCCTATAGTCTATTCCTTACCTTTATTTTTTTCAGCTTGGTCTTAGCCATTACGTACATTTATGTTTAAGCACACAGAGCAATGAAAACAGTCCAATTCCATGTATGTGTGCACAGATTTGGCCAGTAAAGCTGATTCTGAAGCATATTTTCAGACTTTTCCTTTTACAAGTAGTTTATCATATATGTGTGATGCTATTTTGGGGGTTTGTTTGGGGTTTTTTTTCTTCTTGCATGAAAATTGTAAACAGAGCAACCTGTCAGTCTTCTGAATGTGTTGACTGCACACTGGAACCGCTGAGAAAAACTACAAGATGACATTATTAATTTAATTTTACGGTTCTGAATGTCATGAAACACTCAGTGTCAGTCACTCTCAAATGAGAACATCTACTCCTTGCTAGAAGTGAGAGTAGGAAACTCAAAAATAGCTCTGGGGTTTTCTAAGGTTGGAATACTTTTAGACATTTAACTCTGAGCACAATTTCTGGAGTGAATCTGAGATTATTAATAAATTCAGCCCCAGATCAATATAGTCAGGACCATATGGACATTATCCAGGTACTCCTTAATGTTGGTTGCCTGTAATAAGATTTAAGCTTATCTCATTTGTGCTCTCATTTTAAAAGGCACCACTCCAGACTATCAGCCAAATCCCCAAATGTCAATGCAAATATGTCATGCCAAATTTGTCATGCACTCCCAACACTAAACCTTCAACATCAGTGTTCTACCTCCCCTTCTGCTCGTGTTCTCTAGGTGTCCCTATTTGCAGCGTTGCCTCGAGCACTTTCAGCAGCTCGTGGTTGTTTTTCTCAGAAGTAAACGTTTATAACTAGAGCTCATCAGTTCTGTGCCCAGCTCTGCTCACTGAGACAGATGCTAATGTCCCGTGAAGGCAAATGCCGCTGCATCATCAGTAAACACACGGTTCCTGTCAGCCGGAGAGCCTCTCTGGTCCATTGTGAATCAATGAAGTCTCCAAACAAGAGAAAGTTATAGATCACTCGAGGCTACGAGACTAAGCAAATGGGAATCACAAAATGAGATTAATTGCAGACAAATGGCAGGCTGAGATGTATTGCTGGCTCCAAGGCAAAATGTTGCAGCACGGGTCTCACCTGTTTCACATTTGATTTTATTTCAGAGTCTGTTATACTGACACATCATTCACAAAAGCCAATGCCTCTGAAAATATGGCTTTAAATAATAAAAATGCATGTGATATCAAAGTTTATTTTCGTAATTAAGCATCCTCCAAAAACTGAGAAAATATAAACATTCATAACTGGCTCAAAACCTGGCTCGAAAAACAGCTAATTTGCTGTTAAGATCATTTCTCAAGGCTACGTGGGCAGATCATGTTCTGATTGACAGCTCCACACAAAGAAGCTTCACAGCCACTAAGACTCCTAAATAAATAAATAATAATAATAATGATTTTACCGTGCAGGATGCCAGTTGCTGGTGTACTGCTGTCTCTATCAATGGCTTGAAACATTAGTTCAGATTGCAGTTTTCTGTATGAGTTTGCTGTTTAAACACATTAATTTGGATCCAAAGTAACATTAATTGCCATTGATCAAGACAGCAGTAACCCAGTGACTCCTGTGTCCTGTGAGGCAATTTTAAAAAAAATTTTTTTTTTTAGTCTTAATGGCTGTAAAGAGAACATCGACAGTGGCTTCAGGTCCCTGTTGGAAAAGGCTGTCTAACAGTAAACTAAAGTGGTGAAAATGTTCTAAATAAAGTGGAAACTTTGAGTACAACCCCAGTTCCCAAAAAGTTGGGACATTATGTAAAATGTAAATAAAAAATAGAATGTAACGATTTGCAAAAACTTCTTGACCTATATTCTAATGAATTCAGTAAAAAGGTAAGATATTTAATGTTCAAACTGAATACTTGTATTGTTTTTCTGTAAATATACACTCATTTTGAATTTGACGCCTGCAAGATGCCTGAAGTTCTAAAAGTGAAAATCCCTCCTCATTTTTGCTTGTTATACGACTTCGGGTGCTCAACAGTTTGGAGTCTGTTGTTGCATTTTGTCCTTCATAATGCACCACACATTTTAAAGTGCATCTCTACTACATTTCTACGCATACGTTAGTGAATGAGGCCCATTGTCTGCATGTTGCTCCAAAACCTGTGTTTGCATTTCAGCATCAATGGGGCCTTCACAGATGTGACTGAACTGTTGGATACTCGGGTTGTAATAATGATTTTTCTCAATTAATCCTAGCATTTGTGTCAAAGGGGTCTGGAGTGACATAATGGCTTTAGCACTTCACTGCTTAGACTCAGATTAAGCGGGAGCAGAGAATTTTTGTTGCACCTGTTCGAATGGGACAACTTATGATTGTTCCATGAAATTAATTGCGTAATTTTCGGAATATACGTGCAATGATCCAATTCAAGCCCAATAAAGAAAAGTGAACAAAAACTTAAATGTCAGTATATTGAATTTGGATTAAAACTAATTTCTAATAATCATAAATGCTTCTAACTATGTGATTCAGGGTCTTACTATGATGTACAGAAGACCCTAAATAACATAGTTAGAAGGCTATTGAGGATTTGAGTTTCCAGAGGCTTTGACTGAAAATAATTCAGCAATATTTTAGTCTCCCATCAGAGTTCTGCAGCATCAGGATAACTTAAGTAACAATTGTGTGAGGAGAAAGTTGTATAAAAGATATTGAGTTACAGTACATATAATTTAACTGACACATTGACAGTTTGGGGAACCAGTGGTTGAACATGACCTCACAGTCTGTACCACTTCCCTTAAATCTGGACCTCTCCTCTCCGAAGGAATATTGGCAACTATAGACTTCACAGTGTTATGTGTAATAGGCTTGTCACAGAGAATTATTGTCACTAGCCCCATTTACTGCCTAGGAGGAGGGAAAGGGAGTGTGTGTGTCTGAATCATTTAAAAGCCACTGTCCTGTAACGTTATCTTGACCGTTAACTTTTATTCCGACAGTTGCAGACAGGAATAGAAAAGAACGCAGACTTTCTTTGTATTTCACAACTAAATGTCAAGCCTGCTTATGCGTCTTATTTTAATTTCTCCAAGTCAAAGTGTACAATAAGGAGTCCTTTTTACCACTGACAGCCATCACCACTAAATACAGGCTTCCAACATGCACAAGCTAAAATTAGGAAAAATGTCGATCATGATGAGTACCCGACATGAATGATGCAAAGTGTTGAATGATGTGCTCTTTCAGCAGCATCTTCAAGTGGTCACTGCATTAGATCTCAGTTTAAAAGTACAACTTCCAATTTATAATGTACAGTGTATAGTGTTATCATGCTCAATCACAATCAGCTGTAGCCTATATTTTTGAATGTGGTGATAAAAAGAATCTTATTCCATAAAACATTCTCTTCGTTCCCTCGTTTCTGGATTGAGTCTGTTTTTCTTCTTTTATGATGCCGCGCGAGCAACAGGCTATGTTTTTCTGGCTTCTCACATGCCGTTCCTGTGGTTACAAGCATGTGGAGCATGTGGAGTCTGCTCTGAAACAAATGAATGTAAGCCTCAGTTGTATGAGGACATCAATTCTGCACGGCTGACGGCAGAAAGGAGCAGGTGCGGGCCACAAATCACAGAATATCTGCCATAACTCAAGTCTGTGTGTGTGTGTGTGTGTGTACTCATAACTACATGAATGTATTGAGACAGAGCACATACCTTACTTCAAACAAAGGCTGAAAAGGTCTATTAGAAAATTTTACAACTTACTTATTTAACACAGCCAACCCCGTGTTTACTGCACTTCTAGGTCTTATGCATTGCATCACATACGCTGCAGGATTATTATCATTTAAAGCCATGATATGTAACATTTCTGCATCTAATGTCTAAAAATGCAAGACACATACAGTATATTATATATTTTGTTGAGTCACAATGATAATGCTAACATGCTGTTATTTAGCATATCATGGGTAACATGGTCACCACATTACTTTAGCCTGTTGCCATGCTAACATTTGTTAAAGCGGCTACAAGAAACTTTCATATTGTGTCGATTCTGGATGCCCCCGTGAAAAACAGGGGACCTGCTTTTTTTAACTGGCTACTGTATGACTCACTGTAATTTCACCAGGGAAAATGTAAACTCAGGTTTGTTTCAGCTGAAGAGGAATCTGACACAGTGGCAGGCAGCAACAATACTTCTAATATGTAGAAATAGCTGATCTTCTCGATAATGGTCTTGTTTCTTATGTAGGTCATATAAGGGCATCAGTTTTAAGTCAAGACCGTTAAAAACATAACCAGTTAAAAACTCCTCACAGTACATTAAAGTAACCCTGAATATAAAGTACAGTTGTGGCGATGCCATTAGTTTTGTAGGAATTTGGCCATAAAGCAAACAGAATTTTTAACTGATATGGTGCTGAAACTCCAGGATTGTTTTGTGAACTGAAGATCTTCACCCATCCTCACATCAGCATTGGGGTGAGTACATATTGAGTGGATTATCATCTATGGTTGGAATATCACTTTAAGTACACACATCGCTGCTTCCTGTCGCTCAGTAAAGCTTTGTTTCTGCCTTTGCTGCAAAGTAGAAGTCACTGACAATGTGCTGTCAGGCTCAATAACTTGACTCTCTCCTTCTTGTTCATAATGTTGCTCTTTCTTGCCAATTTTAAGTGTATTTATTGTACCACTGAAATGTCAGTTAAGAGATGTTTCAGTAATTAGCCTGTTAAGAAACTAGCCTCGCCAAGTGATAAATTCACCAGCTAGTCCAACTAGCTTGCCCTGCTGAGCAGTAACAGTTGTTAAGTATTCTCACAGTCACACAGAGTGTGCTGATCTCATTTTACAGTCCTTAAATGCTTGTAGTTAATGCTGACTGTGAGTAACAAGTCACAGATATGCAGTAAAGAGCTGAAATCTAACTGTTGACACTGTTCTCTTACTGGAGCCATGCAGTGAGATTATCAAATTGCAGCACATGGGCTAATGGCCAGCCCTTAGAAAAATTTTGTGTGGCTTGCCGAATGTGACATATGAAATGCATGCATCATAGTTTAATCGCTCCATTCCAATACTCGTACTTTTTCTGCATTTAATTCACTACTCAGCAGTTTGCTGTGGAAAAGCAACCAAGGAACAAAATGCTGTGTGGATGCAGAGAAAAGGAGGTTTCAGCGAAAATGGATCAACTCTCATGTTCTTAGATCCAATGAATGCGTAAAGTGATCTGTCTTAACTGCAAACAGGTGCTCGACCAATTTAATGTTGAACACCATTAAGAGATCAATCTGAAATCCAAGGTCGCAGGCTTTCCTCTTCAATCATATGCTGCTTCCCTAATTTGGAAAGTCATCCAAACTTTAAGACCCCCTGCACTAGCTGTTGGGATATTAGTTGAATCATTCATTGTGGTAGAACAACTGATGGACAGACTGATATTGCATCTCTAAAGCCACTCTGTTAGCATTGCTTAAAAACAAGCAAGCAAAAAAAAACCAAAAAAAACCTGCACACGCCAGGCAAATAAGCCCACAGTAGTCAGACCTCTACTGTTATTAAGTGGACGTGATAAATACTGTGCTGTGCTGTTTGGTATTCAATTGGATTTAGCAGTCTGTCTCTGTAACAAGTTATATAAAACTTCTTCATCTTGAGTATGAACCAGAACATGGCTAGAAGCTAAAGTAAACAAGTCCTGTTTGAGGTCATTCTCCTGCCCAGAATTCATTCCTAATATAGTTTAGAGAGGGTGCCAGATACTACTCTGTAACTACCCAGGTATACACAAGCTGCGATAATGAGGCTGGCAGTGATATACAGAAACGAGCTGGCAGAGGTAGCCACTCTGAGGAAATCGTGCCAAAGAAGCTGACTGCAGCTCTAGGCCAACATATTTTACCTTTATAAGGAGAACTGGCTCTCCTCTTCCCTTCCGCCTCATCACATGAATCTGTTGGACTTGGGCAGTAAAGCACAGTGAAGTATGGCAACACTGAATTTAGGCAGAAAGGGAGGCTGCTGGACTTAGTTTACAGAGTGCTCCAGCATCCCTTTTGGACAAATCGTCTCTGTCTCTGTTGGTTTTAAAACCCCAATGTCATTTCGCCTTTCAGCTAGAAAAAAAAGAGGGCTAAGCAACATTTGGAAATAGAGTTTTAAAGTGAAATTCTTTGAGCTATCCCCTAGGCAACGAGGTACATTCTGAAGACATGTATTATGAATGCTGCTCTCGGATTTTATGTCAGCGATACTTTGCTGAAGTAATCGCTTTGTGCAACTGAAAAGGAGCAGTTAAGAGGCCGTGTATTAAGAGACGCTGTTAGGAGTACTCGCTCCGGGTGGCACATGCAACTGACAAAAACATCAAAGTCCCCGGGGTAATGTGCCAGCATCTATCTAAACCACGCAAAAAACCCCTCAGACTGGGAATCGGTCTGTTAAAAGTACTTAACAAATACATGTAACCAACAGAGCAAGGCTAATAAGTATGCATGCCCATCAAGACTGGATGATTAGAATCAAGTCACTGAATTCCTCCTTGATTTGTCGGCCCTCCTCCTGTGTCTTGTTTAAGAAAAGAGGCAGAATTACTCCTCTTGCCTGTATTGCACAGAAACCTGTGGGGAGTAACAACCATACTGCGTGAGATAAAAGACGTTACTTCAATATTTGCCACCTTAATCCCCTAAGTAATGCACTATTGTGGACAGGGTCAGCAGCAAATTTATTTTAGCCACCTAAAAAAGTGTATGCTATATTTAGAATATTTTCACCACTTTCCCTTGCCACTGTACAGCAACGCCCAGTGGGTTATATAAGCCAAATAGCAATCTCTTTAAAACCAACCAAACTCTGTTGGCAAAATCACTCATTTTACATCACAGAATACAGAAGCTGCTAGTCTGCCACTGCCTCTATCTGTTAGTTTGTGTTATTATGCAACTTTGGTGTTTTAAAGGTTAGCTCAGATTCAGTAAAGTCACACAATAACTCAAACATACTAACCAACTGAGGCAGACGTAGACCAGCAACTCCCGTGTTCTGCAAGGTAAAATGACTGCTTCTGCAAAAGAAGTCTTGTTGAGCAAGATAGAGCAACATCTTGCTTATATAACTGTGGTTTCCTGTTGAAAAAGGTTGTCTGACAGTATGGTAAAGCCGTGAAAATATTATAAATACAGCATACGCTTAAACTGATATAATTTTTTTTGGATGGGTCTTCTTGTAGATGGTAAAAAGACTTTTTAGGCTGACCCTGTCCACAGCAGCATATTGCTTAGCTTTCATGCTCCTCTTTGCTTCTCCAAACTGGGGACATACAAACTGGCATCTGCTGTAAGTAACAGCTTGATGCTACTGGGCACGGCCATGTCGCACTACAGCTGCCGCTTCTGGGATGCGCTGTGGCTCTCCACTCTTCGCTGCAGAAAATACACGCCAAGTCTATTTTTGACCAAAGCTGCATCAAGCTGCATGGACCAGATCAACTGAGCAGGAAGTCAGCCACAGGAAAAGCAAAGAGAATCCGGTCAATTTTCAAAATATAAGACCCTGTGCAGACTCATAAAAACAGACAAAAAGTAAAGTATTTATATTAAGTAGTTTTTAGTTGACTAAATTTAATATTTAGTAGTTTAGTACAGTATTTAACTACATGGTCTACTCACCCATGGTAGAAACAAATAAAACTAAAATGACTAAATCAACAAAATCTGAGCAAGTCAACAAAATCAGGTGGGCAAAATGGTCTGCTTCTGAACCGTGTAGAGGACAGATCAAAGCTGTGTTGCTGATGCGACATGCCAAGTGGAATCAAGGTGTAACACTCGATAAGTATCTCATACAACCCCACTTCAAATAATCCAAATTAATGCACTGTCATTTTCAATGTGTAAATAAAACAGATGCAGGTGTATCATTTTTGACTCTTCTTGTGCTGTAGTACACATACATTTAAAACACTTTATTCCTGCCTCTGCAACTCCTTCACCCTGTGTTAGTGCAGTTTTTTAAAACAAATCTCAGTATCTTTGTATTAGCAAAACAGAACATTGCTTCAGGCATCCTGCTAGCCTCACATTCCCATGCTAACCGTAGGCTTTATTCATTTATGTATATCTTTTTTTTTCTTGCATGTGTAATCCTGCATTTGTGGTTCAAAATGCACCTTAATCTCTCTGGTTGGTTCATGTCTGATAGCACTATGGAGCCCACTAGCAACAACTTACACTAACAATACCATTGAGTGGCCAAACAGTCCACATAAACTAAAGATGGACTTAAAGCTCTGAATGAAGGTGATGAGTGATGGGAATGCAGAAGAGGCACAGAGGTTGTTTATGCTGTGGCATACAATTCCCAGGGTGCAGCAGGTTGACTGTTCGACAGATGCAGAGCACAGCGTAGCACGCTTAGAGCACATCAAGTAGGGAGTGTGTCTGTGTAGGAGTGCAGAGCTTTAAGGATATCATTAACTCAAACACATCAGCACACATTAGCACTCTGAGGAATGAAAAACAGCCTCCTGCAAATGCCAGTTACTGACGGACAACCTTCGAGTCAAAAAAAGAAAAAAGAAAAAAAAAAGAATCTGTGTGATTTTCACTTGTTTATAACTGCAGAGTCTCTACGGCTTAACACATGCAGAAAATAAATAATAAAAGTTGCTGTTAGGCTGTTGTTTATCAAGTAACATCTGCCCCAGCCTCAGTATGGAATCACCTGCAAAGAGGGATAAATGCTCATTGCATTTTAAAGGATAAGGTTAGGTGGTCTTCTCTCCAAGAGAGGCCTGATGTTCACAGGTATCTTTTTTACCTATTTAGCCCTTACTGGCAACTTACCATGTTACCTTTCTGAAGTGCTTAACCATTCAGATGAGCTTTATCAGACCTGCTCCACTGACTGGTTCTCACTTTGTGTTCCACAGGTTAGATCTGAACTTGGGAAGACTGATTTTAATTTTATTGCTCCGGACTCCTGGAACAAAATACAGCACCTCCTTAAAATCAATACACCTTTATACCTTTTGGACATTTTATAGGTTTGATCTTAAAGGAGCAATATGTAGCAATAGCAAGTCCAAAAATGAACACTGCAGTAAGTTGGCGCCATAGACAGTATATTAAATTGCCAGCTTGAATTTTATATATATATATGGTTGAAATGAGTTGTTTATCCCTGCTGCCTCCTCCCCAGACTCAAGGGAGCTCAGGCAGACTGCAGGAATACTGCAGGAGGGCAAGTTTGTGATTTGATAATAATAAAAGACAAGTTACACAAGTGAGTATTTCAATTTAGCATGTTTTCTTATAAATATAGTACAGATTTCTCCTTTAAACCTCGTAAACTCTACTTGTAGTTCCTTTACATATGTATTTTATTATCTATTTATCTTAGGGCTTTTCTACATCACTGTATTTTAATTTATATAGTGATTTCTCTTAAATTATCTATTCAGTTTCTTCCATAAGCGAGAGGTTTCAGTGGTTTCTATGCTAACTGAGGTATTTTTTCTGTGAGCTTTTTCTGTGAGCAAATCCTTTTTTTGTTGTTTTCTGTTGTTTGCTTCTGTAATTGTCTTAGTGTCTTTGTAAATGAGGGTCGCCCCTCAATGATCCCTAAAATGTAAATAAAGGTTGAATGAATGAATGAATGAATGAATGAATGAATGAATAATTGAATGTATAATTGAATGAATTAATAAATGAATTAACTACAAGAGGTCACTTAGTAGAGTGCAGATCCCTGCCAAGCAACAGATGGTGAAGCACCTACTGCAAAGTCACCAATTGCCAGATGCAACTGGTGGAGATTTGCAAAGTTCTGCCAACACTGACACAACCCCCACATACATTGTCCATAACTGAAACAAGATGTCAAGCTGAAGCAGGTGTTGATCACTTGAGGCCACTAGTGGCTGGTTAAGAAGAGATCAGAAGTCAGCTGTCAATGGTCGTATAAATCAGCAGTCAATAAATTTATCACCTCACAGTTGTATGTCTCCACCAACTAGTCAATTAACAATTCACATCCAGGTCTGTCCAGACTCACACACTGATCAGGCATAACATTGTGACCACCTGCCTAATATTGTGTAGGTCCCAGTTTTGCTGCCAAAACTGCCCTGACCCGTCGAGGCATGGACTCCACTAGACCTCAGAAGGTGTGCTGTGGATCACCAACAGCAGATCCTTTAAGTCCTGTAAGTTGCGAGGTGGGGCCTCCATGGATCGGAGTTGTTTGTCCAGCACATCCCACAGATGACATCTGGGGAATTTGGAGGCCAAGGCAACTCCTCAAACTCATTGTTGAGTTCCTCAAACCATTCCTGAACCATTTTTGCTTTGTGGCAGGGTGCATTATCCTGCTGAAAGAGGCCACTGCCATCAGGGAATACCGTTTCCATGAAAGGGTGCACATGATCTGCAACAATGCTTAGGTAGGTAGTAAGTGTCAAAGTAACATCCACATGGATGGCAGGACCCAAGGTTTTCCAGCAGAACATTGCCCAAAGCATCACACTGTCTCCGCCAGCTTGCCTTCTTCCCATAATGCATCCTGGTGCCAAGTGTTCCCCAGGTAAGCGACGCACACACAGCCGGCCATCCACATGATGTAAAAGAAAACGTGATTCATCAGACCAGGCCACCTTCTTCCATTGCTCCATGCATGGTCCAGTTCTGATGCTCACGTGCCCATTGTTGGCACTTTCGGTGGTGGACAGGGCTCAGCATGGGCACCCTGACTGGTCTATGGCTATGCAGCCCCATACACCACAAACTGCGATGCACTGTGTATTCTGACACCTTTCTATCAAAACCAGCATTAAAGGGATAGTTCGGGATTTTTGACATGAATCTGTATGGCATCCCCATCACCAGTGTCATGCAATCACACTGACTTACCCCTGGCAGCGTCCTGTGAGCAGAGTTCTCGTCCAGCTTCGGTCAAGCCGAAAGTAGTCCGGCAGGTTTGCTAGACCCAGTAAAATAAAACGTTTCTCTTCCCAAAACATTATGTGTTCAAAAGAGTGATATATTTGCATCCCAAAAACACTGTAGTGGAAAAAGTCACACCTCGTAATCATTTGGTCCTATTTTCTCTCTGTTCGTATCAGTGCGCGCGATACCGTGACCTGACAGCTAGGGCCTACCTGTTTGATGCGCGATTATTTACTACTGGGGATGACTAGGACTTAGGACTTAGGACTGCAGATGATTGAAACAACAGCACAGATTTTATGTTTAGTAAGCATCACTAATAGTATGACACCGAGTGATTGATTGTTATGTTTTATGATTAATATTCTCAATATTGCTTTTGCATAACCCTGGCGCATCACCGTTAGGCTACGCACGGGTGCTACATAAAATCATTAGTTGTTTTGTTTACCAGTGTTGCAGGAACAGCAGATCTCTTCAAAATCCTTTTCTTCGTCTGTCTTGGGCACGAAGACGCATAGTCGTCCTCGCTGAAGTGCGCACTGCAAACTCGAAGCTTTTTTATTTTTGCCAGTCTGGTGTCAACATGGAAGCCCAAAGCGAGTAGCCAAAGTTGCCTGAGAGCAACGTCCGTCACAGGAAAACGATGAAAACTGGAGTCGATTCACCATCATCTTTGTTGGCACAACCAGGATAGTCGCAAGCCTTCACCATTTTTACACACTTGACTTTATAAAAAATATTATCAAATATTATCTTAAAGCCTAATGAACTTGGCTAGCGCTAAAGCTAGCTTGTTAGCGTTGCTTGTCTGGGAATACAGCTGCTAAGTAAGCACTGAAATGAGCTAGAAAAGTTGAGCTCGCTGTCAGAATGACGGCGCGCACCGATACGAACTGAGAGAAAATAGGGCCAAGTGATAACGACGTGTGACTTTTTCCACTACAATGTTTTTGGGATGCAAATATATCACTCTTTTGAACACATAATGTTTTGGGAAGAGAAACGTTTTATTTTACTGGGTCTAGCAAACCTGCCGGACTACTCGGCTTGACCGAAGCTGGACGAGAACTCTGCTCACAGGACGCTGCCAGGGGTAAGTCAGTGTGATTGCATGACACTGGTGATGAGGATGCCATACAGATTCATGTCAAAAATCCCGAACTATCCCTTTAACTTCTTCAGCAATTTGAGCTACAGTAGCTCATCTGTTGGATCGGACCACACGGGCCAGTCTTCGCTCCCCACGTGCATCAATGAGCCTTGGCCACTCATGACCCTGTCGCCGGTTCACCACTGTTCCTTCCTTGGACCACTTTTGATAGATAGTGACCACTGCAGACCAGGAACACACCACAAGAACTGCAGTTTTGGAGATGCTCTGACCTAGTCGTCTAGCCATCACAATTTGGCCCTTGTCAAACTCGCTCAAATCCTTACACTTGCCCATTTTTCCTGCTTCTAACACATCAACTTTGAGGACAAAATGTTCACTTGCTGCCTAATATATCCCACCCACTAACCCAGGTGCCATGATGAGGAGATAATCAGTATTATTCACCTCACCTGTCAGTGGTCATAATGTTATGCCTGATCTGTGTATATGTATGCAGTGATGACTTTGAAGTAGGGTTGAACAGGTTGACAATGTCATCGTCCATCATGTTGGCTGATGGACATCAACTACTGAGCCCTCTATCACTGTATGATCGTGATTCAAAAGCTGTAGTTGAGGTAGTGTGTCCCCTCAGAGTTGTTATTGTCATTTTGACATGCAGAAGAGAAATTAAAAATAAGCTGTTTCTGCCATCGATTGCACTACGTCTCCATGTTGTGTTTATCACTTTCCTGCTAAACACAACAAAGTTACTGACATGTGATTTAGACCCAGCAACAATATCATCATCCATCGCAGTGTTTCACTGTGGTCATGTGCCACTTCAGTAGACATGGCTCAGTCCTACTTTTAGGAAATGTAATATGGAACTTACCATTATACTGAGATGCAACTTTGAAGCAATTTACAGGTGTTAGGTATTTGTGTGGAATTTTGTCATAATAAGCGTACGAATTATTGAATTCTTGTCAAAAAAAAAGTATCTAGCAGGGTCACTATGACTGAGACCTTTGATCATTTCATCCTTGAGTCCAAGAGGACATTTGTGTGAAGTTTGGAGAAAATTCCTCAAGGTGTTCTTGAGATACTGAAAGGAAAGTATCTGAATGAAAGGAAAACATGGTACCTGTGGCCACAGCTGTTGCCAACATGGAGTCATAAAAAAGTTTTTTCAAGGTTTTTCTAAAATTGGGAATGACAGAGGCCCTTCTGAATAAAGTCGCAAATGTGGCAAAAAATTTGGCTGATTGGTCCAGCAGTATTCTAAATTAGCTACGGACAAGATTCAGGTCCATTGATCACTCACACACACACACACACTTCCGCCTGGTGGGGGATAATGAATGATTGAGTGAATGAATGATATTTACAAAGATGTAAATACCAGCTCACACTCTCACCTGGCAGGTCTGAGAAGAGCAGGATGCACTCATTGAAGCCATTGGCCAGGAGACGGTCTCTGAGCTGCTGCAGTATGGCCACACCGATACAGAAGGGGAAAGAGGAGTTACCCAGCAGCAGCGTGTCCCACAGGTGGAAGATTTTGTGCAGGGGAAAGACATCTGTACACAAATAAACACAACAAAGGGGAGATTTTACAAAATGACTGAATTCTGAAATGTCTGAATGCCTGAAAAGACTAAATCCTTCGAGGGAGGCACAATAGGATCCTGCAAGCAGGACAATGGCATGCAACATGCACATAGTGAGGAAAGGGAAATCAGTTTGAATATAATGAGCATGATTTGCATGTGCATAGCGCATTTACTTAAGATGGCTCTATGGCTTTAAAATGGGAAGCTCACTAAACAATGTTGTGCATTGGCAAGGTTGCCTGGAGGGATGTTTTGATGTGGGGGCGGCAGCTGGGAAAATGTTTTTAGGTGGGTGTTGTTGTGGAAAAATGACAGGAAGAACATCAGGGGGCTGAGGAGCTTTAGAGCGAAGAACCTGCACAGGTTGTTTTGAGCCAAAATAAAACCACATCCTGATAATCCGTCCCACCGCAGTTAGTATTCCAGTATCTGAAAATTTAATGCTTCTTTTCTGTTGAGATTTATGCATGTGAACCAGCACTGTCCACCTGTTTATATCATCCCGCCTTTTGTTACGGGGGATGTGAGGCAGTAGACGTGCGTGTCTGTGTGTGTGGGCAGAGTGTGATTGTGGTGAGGCTGAGGGAGTAAGAGTGGTGAGAAAACACCTCAGAGGGTCCACGCCACATTAGCAGTCAGTTGAGCAGACTGGTGCATGTGAGTGACAGGCAGTGTGTCTGAGAGCGCATGTGTGTGTGTCGGTGTGTGAATGGAGGATGACCCTCCAACCTTGCCTCATATTGGATTGGGGACATTAGCAGTCAGAGGGGCACATCTCCTGAATACTGGACTCACACACCGCCTCAGGGGGAGGATAAGGGGTAAAAGGGTCACACCTCACGCTCTCCACCCCAGAGGTGGCCTGTGTGTGTGTGTGTGTGTGTGTGTGTGTGTGTGTGTGTGTGTGTGTGTGTGTTTAACTGAAGAGTGAAATAACCCACTGCAAAGCACAGGCTCCAGATCAATTTGGCTAATATTAATGTAAATCACAGGTTGTGTCCTGTCTGTAAGAGTCTGCAGACAAGCCAGGTTCTAATGCAATTATCTAAAATTACATCAAGAAGGCAAAAAGTTATTTCAACAGTTGTACTGTATGATGGGGCTGCACCTAGACGACACCGAGGTTAATTGCATATCATTTAATTTGAAACAATAATCTGTGACCCCTGCTAATAGGCTCATATTTTAGAGCTCAAACAGCGCACTGTGGAAAGATAAAAGCGTAATGCTGCCATCAACTGACAAACTGCATGCTGAGAAGCAGCCAAAAGAAAACCTTTTATGCACCTCTGCTGCAGCTCAGAAGGTGAGAGGACCCAAACATGATGATAATTAGAATCAACAAACATATGAAGTGAGCAAACCCGCAATTACTGCTGTAATCGGTAACATTTCTCTGCAGAGGTCCAAGTACTTTGCAAGAAACTTTTTGTTGAGACTCTTATTCATTAGTTTTGCTAAAACGGCACAAAACTCAGAAAACGTATAACTCATAGCAGTCAAATACTCAATGAGCTCAGCAGGTTCACAGGCAAAAAAAGAATACAAAATGCCCAGTTTCAAATACTATTACATTTGTCAGATTTATATTTTGCCCAGTATCATATGATCTGAATGTGTTCTACAAGAATGGCGATCTTCAACACATTTGGCATGCAACGTCTCAAAAATGTTGACAATGGAACAGAGCGATATATCACAATATCTCACAATATATTCAAACAAATATCTCAATATCAATATCACAACAATATTGTAGGGATGACTATTGGTGCTTTCACAAAATATGGTAACAAAAACTGTTGACGAATGAACGAACGAATGAATATTTTTTTCATTATTTATGTTTTATTAAATGACTGCTGTTATGACTGCTGTATTGCTTTTGTGTTTGCAGTTGTACATACGTAATTCAAACATTCGTTGCCAAAGACATTGGCAATTTTCTGCACATGCTCAGGTCACGTCTGGCTACTTTTATTTTATTTTATCAAAGAGAGACAACAGAAGCACTTAAATTTAAATGGAAAATCAAATTTATACAAGCAAAAAATTCATTTTTCTGTGTGTTTCAATATTACAATAAAACTCGTATCACGGATTTTTTTTAATCCTTATTTTATCCGACCATGAGTTCTTCATATGCTTACATCTGGGGCTGAAGCTAATAATTATTTTTACAGTCGATTAATCGGTCGATTATTTTCAATTAATCGATTAGCAGTGGTGCAAATACCATTACATTACTAAAATATTACTCAATTACATGTAAAAGTACTAGTGGTAGAACAATACTAAAGTAAAAGTACAAAGTATTTGTCTCAAAAACTACTCAGACTACAAATTACTTTTTAACTGTTGACAGTCCAAATTCTTCTTTTCGGATCGTTGAAAATGCCAATAATCGATTAATCATTAATAATGTTTAAAACACAAAACACTAAAACTTTTTTCTCATTTTCTTTGACATTTACTTTTTTCAATTTTCTGTTTTGTTTTGTGATTTTTTTTTTCTCATTTTAAGTTTTAGTTTCCTCATTCAACAAATGGCTATTGACTATTGATTAAATATTCATGGTTAGTAATGCTGATCAATCGATTAATCATTAATATTCTTACTCCAAACCCGCGCTGCTGCAGTGTTTAGTTTTTCATCCATATGTCCTGATATTTCTCCAGATATTTCTATTAGCTATAAAAATGCAGATGAAAGGTTTGGATATTTATTCAACTCGTACTCAATTAGAATTTTGAAAGAAACTACGTAGATTACATAGTGTGATGAATACTTAAGTACAAGTAAAAGTACTACTTATCTACTAAATCTACTTATAAAAGTACAAGTACCCCCAAAAAATACTTAATTACAGTAACTTGAGTATTTGTAATTAGTTGTTTGGTCAATAAAATATCAGAAAATTGTGAAAAATGTTGATCAGTGTTTCTCAAACTGCATTTTGTCCACAACCCAAAGATATTCAGTTTAATATTGTAAAGGATTAAGAAACACAAAAGATGTACCTTTAAGAGGCTGGAATCAAATAATTTTGACTTTTTTTCTTGAAAAGTTACTCAAACGCATTAATCAATTATCAAAATAGTTGGGAATTAAAATTCAATAATTGATAATTGATTAACAATCAATCGATTAATTATTGCAGCTCCAGTTACATCCCTATAAATAAATCAGAAACAGCCTCTACGTACCGCATTGGTAGCTCCCAGCAATTATAATGAAGCAACGTTTTGATCTAAGAGAGATCTCCATCAGGCACAATCAAATCACCATCGCAAACCAGAACAGGCATCATGTGGACACAGACACATGTGGGCACAGACACATGTGGACACAGACAGATCATCACTCAAGTGCTTGTGATCAGCTTGATTTGAAATCACACAGCTAGACAAGTCATGGGAGACAAAACATTCCTCTAAAAGAACACTGGATGCGTCAAATTGCACAAGCACAAATCTGTTACATCACAGGTTAAGTTCAAACATCATAAATTACAAATCCTCAGAAACTTTAATCATTTAGAATCATTAAAACAGATCTATTTGTGTGTCAGCCTACTCACTGGATGGATCAGAACAGATGGGGCAAAATATGTCTCAATAAAAAAGAGCAAACA
>JAJHUR010010903.1:0-19251 GCA_027495735.1 Lutjanus campechanus | reverse complement strand
AGCAGAACATTGCTTAGCTTCTGTGCTGGTACTCCTCTCTGCTTCTCCAAACTGAGGGTTGCTGACCACCATCTACTGTGGGTAATACACTGACTATGGGTAAGTACCTCATACAATTCCACTTCAAATAATCTGAACTATCCCTTTAAGTTAAAGGACAAACACCATACAAAAGAAATTGATTTCAGGTGGTTATATCTGCCATTTAATTATTTTGTGTTCTGCCGAAACCTCCTGACCTACAGTAAATGTAATGGATCGTGCAGGAGGAGGTTGGGTAGGTGGAGGGTGTGTGCATGTCAGAGGGGTGAAGTCTATTCAGTAAATTAAGAGGTAGCTAACAAGAGGCAGTTTAATCCACCACTTCACCTTTGTTCTTTACACATATATAAACATCTTTTGTGGCCATTTTGTCAAATTAAAAGGTAACAGGAGTACATCTACATGCAGTAATAATGATTTCTCCGTGCCGAGTTTAAGCACTTTTTTAAGAGGCAATTAGAGCTTCCCACGATGCTTCACATCATATCAAACTGAGCTCAAAAATAGAAATAGTGGAGATGCCAAAGATGTGTCTGTGTGTGTGTCAGTGGAACAGTCTGCTGAATACACACACCCATCACAGACAGTGGCGCAGACTGACAGGTATTGTGTAAATCGACAGATCGCCTTAAAAAAAGCACAAAGCGACTGTTTGCATGTTCTCGAATGACAACAAAGCGCTGCCTCTGAAGAACAAAACACCTCAACTTTCTCCGTCTCCCTCCTTGAGTGCTTGATAAGAGCTAAGAGCCGCGCAGAGACTTGAAGGCGTTGTGTGGGCTGCTGCAGAGCGTGGGATAAAAGCATCAAGGGTCCATACGTGACACAAGAGGAAGAAAAAGTCGAGAGACGGCCACATGCTCCTGGTAAACAGAGAGGTTTCATCCTTTTGTTCCAGTCACATGGCAGCAGAGATGAAATGGAGATGCAGCCATGTTAGAACAAAAGTTGACAGCCTTCTTATGTACAGAATGCAGTTTGGAGTCTGATAGGAAACAGGACAGTTTCATTAAAACATTGATTTTTGATTTTTGTCCATACAGTTGTTTTCTAGGGATGAGACAATCCGATACTCAGTATCTGCATCAGTCTTGATACTGGATCAGACATCAGAGATAGCTGATATGATCCATCAGCTTCAGCTCATGTATATGCTTAACTAAACTCTGAGCAGCACGCTGTAAAGAGACACATGTCACAGTAACACAGATGAGCAGCATGTGTCACAGAAACAGCAGTGCCAATGTGAGTGAGACCCGTCAGCAGCGCTGTCATCACGTCAGCTGTGTGGAGCTATTTAAGCTCAAGGGACAAAAAAAGCAAAACAGGCGAGTGCTATTTATTCGGTTATTTTGGATTTCACTTTAAATGTTTGAATGCTAATGACCAGTCAGAAATGCTGCTCAAGGTTACGTTTAAAAAGTTTAAATAGAAGCAGCAGTATTGCATAACTGAGTCATGTTGTGGGCTGTGAATTTCTTCCTTATTTGTTTCACAGTTTGAACATGATGTGTTTTAGATGGACGGCCAGATAAAGGCATAGGTCATATAGGCAGCCACCTAGGGCGCCGACATCTGAGGAAAAGTTAATAAAATAAAAAAATAAAAACTTGCAGTGGGCACCCTTCCTCCCTTCCGTACTTTCTGCATTTGGGTAAAAAATTAACAAACAAGTAAATAAAGAAAGAAATATACTTTGCACCCCTGTTCCTCACATTTTTTTCAGCCATGGCCTGTGTGCACTGTGCGCACTGAAGGATGACGCGTAAAAATGCATCCCAGACAGCACACGACCAGATTAATAGACTGACTGACTGATTTCATAATGAAACGTTCAGCTTTCAGGTGCACAAGGAAGAAAAGGGAGAAAAGACGAGGAGGTGAAGAGAAAAATAGAGGGATGTTGTTCTATGTTTACATCAAAATGCCGTTTTGTGTGTAGACGTTTCATTTGTATTATTTTGCTAGTTTGCTAGGACATAAAAACAGTGGTATTAAGTGATCCCTAGCGTTTTCTAAGGTTGGCTACTCACTAGAAAGGTCGAAGTTTAAACTGGCACACAGAAACAGCAAGTGGAAATTAAACATAGGCTGTGTTCGGACGTACTATTCACACCATGTATGACATCAAACTGAGTATTTAGTGTGTTCCTTCTGCAGATTAGTAAGAATTCCTGCACAATGAGCTTACTGGTCATCTCTTCAGACTGTCCACTGGCGGACTGCAGGGCAGACACTTCCAGCACCACACTGTGGGTGGTATTCTTATGGCATAGTTAAATAAAATAATAAAAGAATGATGGAGAGTGAATGTGAAGGAGGAGCTATTTAAGATCCTGTGGGACGCCAAGGTACAGTTAAGAGGAAATTAACTCTAAAATTCAATAGTAGTTCAGACCGGTAATATCAGTGGTAATGGCATACTGAACTCTTCATTTAGTAGGCAGTATGTATGTGAAAGCCATACGTACCACATTCTTATTCTTTACATGGAATCGACCAACAATTAACTTCGACTTTGCTTTTCATCTGAGGCTCTAGAAGCTCAGGAAGCACAGTAGGTGGTCCACTAATCACAGGGTTGGCAGTTCGATCCCCATCTCCTGCCATGTCAAAGTGTCTTTGGCAGCTTGAACACTGAATCCCAAGCTGCTCCTGAAGGTCAGCCCAGCACCAGCGTGGTGTGTGTGTGTGAATGGGTGAATGACAGGCAAATTGCAAAGTGCTTTGGAAAATAGTTCTCTGCACTGTGAATTCAGCCATTTATACATTAAAGCTGCACGACTCAACACTCTTACATTAATAGTGGATAAGTATTGCTTTGAAAGACAGTATGTCAATGTTCAAGTTTCGTTGCTGCTGTAGCGTAAATGTTCCAATTCTTGCAAATAGTTCTTAATAACTAGTTTTTTCTTGTACATTTATCACTTTAATCTCAAACAATATCCTACTTTTTTCTTGCAAATTTATGGCTTTAATCTCAGAACATTACCCCCAACCCCTGACTCCATAATTTAATTTGACCTATTTACCCAATGGCCCCAGTACGCCGATTACATGATGTGAAGATACATTAACAAAGATACAAACAGAAGTGGCAAAAGTACATTTGTTACTCAAGTAGAAGTACAAAACAACAACAACAACAACAAAAAAAGAAAAAGAAAAAAGAAGCACTGATTCAACTTATTGACTCAAGTAAAAGTGAAAAGTCGCCATCTGAAGGGCATTTTTACTGCCTGTTTCTGTGCAAAGCTAACTGAAACTCACCTTTTCTCCACGGTCAAGTCTCCCTCTGTCTGTTTTGTCTTATTACATCCTGCACATACTATTTTACACCAGGTCCTTTTACACAATTCTTTTTGTTGTTGTTTATGTTGTTTTTGTTATATGTCTTGTTATGTAGATTTAGTCTTGTTACTTCTTTAAGGTTTTGTCTTCTGTCATTACCTTCTTGTTACGACTACATGGTTTTTCATCTTGATTTGTCTTTTATTTTGTTTTCGTCTTATGCCTTTTTTGTCTTGTTACATATTTTATGTAGTTTTTCTTCATATATTTTTGATATTGTTATGTCTTTTGTGCAGTTTTCATTTTATTATGTTGTTTTCATTGTATTTCTTTTATGTTGTTTTCATCCCTTTACATCTGTCATGCTTGATATGCACTGATAGATACACCAAAGAATGGTCTTTTCTATGTCTTACTGTTCCATCCATTTAGGTTGACATCGATCTTCTGGATTTTTTGATGTGTTGGGAAGGCAACGTACAATGATGCAAAATAAAAATAATAAATAATTCACCTCAAATGTAGAAAATTTAAGGAGTGATTTTATAGATACTTGTGTTAACTAACAATAAATATAGATATGTTGTACTATTTCTATAAAAAAAATTAAATAATACAATACAATAAAAACATGCACCTTTAGCGATGAGCCCACAGATAATTATCACCCAGCTCTGCAGTTCCCTTCGGTTCCATCACTGATTTCGGTCTCTTTTAGCTCATTGCTTTGGTTTTTGGGTCTGCAACTGGGCAAAAGAGCTTTTCCCTTAAGAGTTGGTGGAGACCAAAACAGAGCATAAGGTGGACTGAATATTGGACTTTTCCTTGCCAGGTGGCCTGAAACACGACACCAAATGAATGATAATATTTCTTTGTATGTGCTGGATATGTAAATAGGCAACTGACCCTTCCTAAGTCCCGCCTATTTAGGAACGTTGGTCAACTTTCTCCTCTCCTGTTTCCTGTACCTAATATGTTCTGTGCTAGGCTTGTCTATGCTGAAAAGAAAACCAAATCATAAGTTAGCTAAAGTTAGCAAAATGCTAGCTAAGTAGTTAGCTAATCTACATTAATCATGTTGTGCTCTGTAGTAAAATGCTAGCTAACTAACTTGCTAACCTTCATCATCTCTTGCTAGCTAGATAGCTTGTGTTTTGTGGACATTAGCTAAATTAGAATGTGTTTATGTCACTTTTACAGGTCCCTCAGCAACATCTTTTAACAACTGTCAAAATTCAGTTTTAATTTCACCATAAACAACCCGAGGTTCTGCCAGGTACCAAGCTCGCATGATTGTTACTGGAGCACAGAGCAAAAAGGTGATAATATGTCAATGTTGTGTTTTCAGCTTGTTGTGCTGCTGCCAAGTTCCCAAAAACTAAATGCATGTAAAATATTGCATCATAAGGCAGATTATGAGGGTATAATCTGAACCTAACAGCGCAATTATTCATCAGAAAGTTACATGCAAGAGGTTGCTGAGTTCAAAATTTCTGAGTTGGAAATGTCAAAGGACACCGTGGCTGCAGCATTGTTGTCAGAGCAGTATTTCGACTTAGCATGTTTCCTTAGACTCTGATGATTATCAGCAATTTACTGATTTTTTTATCTTATATCTTATATTTTTTATCTTAAATCTTAAAAAAAAAAAAGACTAAACTGATTGGGGAAATCTGACAAGAACTCAAAGGAGGAACTGTAACGGTTTTCTCCTTTAAAAATGTTGAGCGAGATTGTTCCCTTTTCCCCCCCAACCTGGAAACCCCCGAGTCTCAGAGATTGTGAGTAATAGTCTCATTCTTACACCCACTGTAACCTAGTGTTGCACATTCAACAACTCTTTGCAAATGAACTCTTAGAGGCACAAAAACACAGCTGGCTCCAGCTCTCCCTGATCAGACTTCAATTTAGGTCTTGTACACTTCTCCCTGTAGCAAATCCTTGAAAGGAACCCCAGGTGACTCAGCCCCCACATTTTCCACCTGTACCAAAGATGACTAATCCGTGGCCTCCTCCGCATTACACCTCCCCTCCTCTGTACTGACACTGCAGTCACCGCTGCGCTGGCCTCAAACGGCCCTGAACATCGCTGCGGGTGGACACACTGAAACAAGCCAACAAGTCTCTTTATTGTTCTCTCAGCTGCAACAACTCTGGACACAAATTAGTCAGATGTTTGTTCGTACTTAAAGCACTTGAACACCTTAAAAACCTAATTTTAGTGGGACATTAAACATTTAGTCCAGGAGAATCTGTGCTGGCAGTTGCTGATACTTCACAGAGGCAAAGCAGATTTTCTAGCCTGAAATCCCTGCGTGTGCCAGCAGTCAAAAAACCTTTGGACGAGACTGTTTTATCAATGAGACGTTAACTACAGCAGCTTAGAACAGAGGTAACCTTGACTCTGACTCTGTTTTTTTTTGCCACAGCTTTGAGTTAACATGTTAATATAGCAGCAGAATTTTAACCATCAGTCACTTTCACTTCAATGAATTTACTCAACTATTTTTCAAATACAGTTTCTAAGGTTTCTAAAACTCCAAGACTTAAGTTTATCTAAAGAAGAAAAGTAAATTATCTCTACAAAAGATTATTAGTGGGTAAAACTTTTTCATAACTTAGGAATTTGAGCTGGGTTTAAAATCTATTGCAGTACGTTGCCTAGAAATTTTGAGTGTTCTCAACTTTTTAATTTTTACAGTGAAGTGATCAAGACGAGGTCACCGTGATGAAATTTCAGTAAAAAACCAGTAAGTGGACAGCTGAGGTGCCTAATCTATCTACTTTTTAGTGTCAGATAGTTTCACAGGGCCAAATTTTCATATTTGATTCAAGAAATGAGGAGCGTTTGTAGATTTAACACCCCCCCACCCGCCACCCACACCCTTTTTATTTATTTACACATATTTATTTATTTGGAAACTATCAGTTTTCCCTATATCACATATTTTGCTTATTTGTAGCTTGTTTACCAGTTAACACATACTCATACATTCTCATGTTCTTTTAATACTAAAGTTAAAAACATGTTACCTATTTATGGCATGAAACCAAATACATTGAATAGTTTAAAACAGCCTTATTTCCATATTAATATAGCTCCTGAAATCACAATTCATCTCACAACCTGACAATTTTCTGTGAGGCAGTGGTGCAGTGTTGCATGGAGGTGATTAAGGCAGTGCTTTTCTTCTATTGAGGCCAAATTCCATTATCACAGCGCTTTTTCTTCAGCAAAGTTTAGAGATGGTAAGATCTATATTTTGTGTTATCTAGAGAGAAAAAAAGCTGAATTATGTTACTATCACTTCCAATCATCTCTTTCAGCAGTGGTGAGCAGCTGCTGCGTAATGAGAGCAGGAGAAAACACAGGCGAGGTGGTTTCTGGCTGTGTGAGCAGTTAAAGTGCAATCAGGTGAATCAGTATGATAGGGGAACAATCGCAGCCTGAGGCAGACGCAGTTCAAATCCCAGACCTCTACCCTCCGTCCACACTCCGGTTACTCACTGTTAGATACAATCAGACAGCAGCTCTGCAGGAGAAAGTAAATCCACTTCCCCTCTGACTGACAGTTAGAGCAGAGAGTCGTTATTACAGTGTGAGAGGGACAGAGAGAGACACATCAGGACAAAATGATGCTGTCTGCTGTTAACCCTGTGAAGCCTCAAACATGAAATAATTATCAGAAAATTCTATATTTTTTTTATTGAAAAGTTTGTTAAACTTTTTGGAAAAAAAAAAATTGTGCATAACATTATTAATGTGTATATACTGTATTAAAATGCACAATATGTAAGTTCTGCTCTTCACGGACAAAGTAATGTATTAAGTTTTATTCACATTATGTTTAGTGAAGTTTGCCGACTTCCTTCCTCGCTCTCTAACGTATCCCATGTTTCCCCAGAGGTTACAGCAATAGAGGCTAATAGGAAACACACTGTTACCTTGAATAAATTACAGATTTCTGTGTCTGAACATGGCTGGAAATTTTGGGGATAATGTACTTACTCAACTCAGACATTAGACTTAGACATGTTACATACAGAAATGTTACATATTATGGCTTTAAATTACATTTATTTTATATATATATATATAGTTATACACGTGCATAATATAAATATTGATCTATTTTGTATCAAATATATTTATTTTATTTTATTAGTATACGTATTTCACTCTACTATATTACTCTATGTTGTATTATGCTATAATAACTAATAATATCCCACTTAAGTCAAGAATAGGTTGAAATTCCCATCTGTTTTTGGGATATTCCAATGCACATAATATTTATGCACACTGACTGTTGGTGTTACACATACTCTCCTCTACTGAGTGTATCCACATGTAGCTCTCTGAAATATGACTTATAGTTCTTATCAGTTGTGTTGTTTCACTTCTTGCTATATTATACAAAAGTGTAAAGTTCTCTTCTTTTTCTACCTTCACGTTTTCTTTTCACCTTTTACTCTGCCACTTTCTGAACTCTGGAGAGAATCTGGTATTCCCACAATTCAGCAAAACTGAAAAGAAATACAATTTCTACTTTAAATGTTTAATAAAAATAAATTTTTGACCTTGAATTGGATTGGTTAAATTACTACAAGAGTGTATGACATTCAAGACAATAAAAATATTATGAAATGCAAAACAGTAATGATTTAGGGCAGTGTTTCCCAACTTAGGTCCTTAGAATCATAGACATGTCCACATGGACATGCATCAACCTTTGGATCCTACGGCAACTTTGCCACCATACATACCATAAATCTTTTTCCATCAACTTACTTCATGTAGATCATAAACCCTTTAATATAACATCATTCTTTCTAATCTGAAAAATTGCAGCTCCCCTGTTTACACGGATCTGACAGGACAGTCTTGACCTGTCCAGTCTGGCTGTGATGTGGGTGTAACGCAGCAACAAGCCGAAGCCCTCATTGCAGCGTTTTACATGAGCTACGTCTATGCTTGAGACCCTCTGCTCTGCATGTTTTAAAGGTTTCCCTCTTCCAGCACACCTGATTCATATTAATAGATCGTTATCAGGATTCTGCAGAGGCTTGATGACGAGCTGATCATTTGAATCAGGTGTGTTGGAAGAAAGAAACCTCTTAAACATACGGAGCAGTTTTCCCCCAGAACCAAGGTTGAGGAAACATTGATTTAAGAAATAAAAGCAACTAAAATACCAAATCATGTACACACCGCTTACTAATTGTAATGTATGTTGCTTCAATCCAGCAAATACTTAAACTATGAATAAAATACAAAAATCAATCTTTCCATAATTTCTCAAAATCAGCAAAAGGAGCTTGGTAAGTCACGCGAGTTCCTAAAATGAGCAGCCATCTTGACTTTGGCAAATACGAGGATTGTTAACTGATTGTATACAGTAGGTTTTTATGGTAATCCTGAAAAACTGGTGTATCAAATGTGATACAAATAGTTTTAAAGGGTTTAACGAAGTAAACAAGAGATCAACATCATTAAAAGGCAAAAGCAGTTTAGTGCAGAAAGACAAACAAGTCAACAGCACCACAAATCGATACGGCATTTATTTATTTCAGAAACTTTAATACTGTGATCACTGCAAATGTCTTTTTCATACCTTTACATTTTACAAAGACAATGGATCCGGGATGTAAACAGCATCTTTAATTCTGTAAAACTTATGGTCCTCTTGAAATTGTGTGCTTCATCTCCAGTCAGAACCGATCACTTCACTGTTTAGTCTGTTCTTCCGACACAGCTGTGTGAGCTTTGTGAAACCTTCCTCCCCCGCTGCAAATCACTAACCTCGCAAGTTGTGTTTGACTGAAAACCAGCGTCCCAACAGTACAAACAACATCCGGCCTGCTTCTCGTCTGATCAGTGATGCTTAAGGAAAAGAAGGGCTCGTATTATTTGAAGTGAATAAAGTCGAGCACCTTCCTCTGTTCGTCAGGAACCGCACTGGCAGAAAAACTACGGAGCAACATCGAGACAAGATTGCACAGGAATGGATCTATTCACCCTTCTTATCCAAAACCTGTAAACACAATCCTTTTTATAAAACACTGTGCAAAGGTTCTTAAAAATAAAAGATATTACAAAATGGAACATTTGAACATCTGAACATTCACATTTCCCACATCCTTCTGAAAAGCACCAAAAACAAAGCTGAGGAAAGGAAGAAACTCTATGCACGGTAAAATAACTCAGCATTCACACTGGAGTAACTGGACTGGTGTGTGTGTGTGTGTGTGTAATCATGTCTTTGTATAAGGTTGATAACTGTATCCAACATCCAACTTGATGCACACTTTTAAAGATGCGAGCAAAACATCTGCACTGCACAGTTCGTCATTTGGCCATACTTCATTTGAAATACAAAAAACTAGAGCACTTTCCATGTACAGTAAAACATCACCTGTTAGTCATCATTTAAGCATCAACATATAATTTACAGTCAAAACTTCCTGGATCGGGAACATTTCGGCCTATGTGACTCATATTTTGTGTATTTTCTGAGGATTTCACATTATTGGATGACTACTAAACTGCTTTATACAACTGGCCAACTTGATAAAGGGATTGTTCTGATCTAAAGTAGGGTTGTATGAGGTATTATATCATAGTCAGGGCATTACCCACAGTGGATGGCAGTCGGCATCCCCCCAGTTTGAAGAAGCAACAGCAGTACCGTTGTATGAAGCTAAACAATGTACTGCTGTGGACAGACTCAGCAGCAAAACGTATTTCAGCTTTAAGTTTAAATGTACACTATATGTTGGATATGTTTAATGCCACACTAATCTCCAATAAGATTTCATTTTAATGCTTTTCTTCATCATCTGCGATTCCAAAATATCAGATTTCCACACAGAGAAAGTAAGTGTGCATCCTCCTGCGGACAGCGCAGAACCCACTACCATTAGAAACCTACTGTTTCTATCACTCTTCTCCGCTTTCATCACATCAGTTTTGTGGTTTGTGGTGATTTAGAGACTCGATTAGTGAAATTTACAGCCTGCCATGGTGCTTTGCTCAGTGTACGACGAAGCTGAAAAACAAGAGCCAAATCTTGTTTACCAACCGCTCGTTTCCCCCTCTCTCAACAATTAACGAGCATGTTATCACAAGGGTTTTTTTAAAGTAAGTACAGCAGCTTATATAAAACTATATTTATGATTCCCGTTATTAGTAACTCCTCATTGAATTGCACACGACTGACAAAGGAAAATAAAATGGTTGCTGTACAGAGAGCGATATTTTGCTTACATAACGGTTATTTCCCATCGGAAAAGGCCGTCTGACAGCAAGATAAAGCAATGAAAATATCCTAAATATAGTGCATACTTAAACTGATATAGATTTTTTTGATGTGGGGCCATTTTTGCTGCTGACCCTGTCCACAACAGGTCATTGCTGAACTTATGTGCTGGTTCTCCTCTCTGCTTCTCCAAACTGAGGTCCATGCTGACCAGCATCTACTGTAGGTAACAAACTGACTATGCACCTCATACAACTCCACCTCCAAACCAGAACCATCTCTTTAAATTGTGAAAACAACCAAATCATCTCAGCAAGCAAAACATGTGAGCTATATTGACTGTTCACTGGTGTTTGTTACTGTCTATACAGACTGACAAGAGATTCTTAAAACAGAACCGAGAACTTTTACATCTTTTTGTTAAGAGTCCACTCATCTCCCTGCGAAACTGCAGAGCTGAATGTCAGTTATAGTAAACATCACATTTATTTAGGCTTGTTTATATTCTCTTTACATTCAGACCGGGTGCCGTCTTGTGCTATATGCTGCAGGGTTTTTAATTGCATCAATTTAAGATGCAAATTTACTTTAAGAGTTTCAGAAACTGGGAGTGTTTCTCATCGAAAGGGACAGGGAATTAAGGCTTACACCACATTTATGAGCCACAGTTTCAACGCTCGAGTTGGCGACCTGAAATAACCCCAAACACTGTTGTTGTGTCTGAGCAAACAGCTTTGTGGCTCCTGCTTGTGTTGTAATTAGCTTTGTGATTTGGGGAGATTTTTCTTCCAAAACGCTCTTATTACGGGGGCTGGCTGCACTGAAAGATATACTGCATGTAACTGAATGCAAAAAGGCACACACACTGACACATTTCCATACACTTCACACACACACAATCTCGTCCCTGCGTCTGGAGCCTGATTGTACTCAGTAAAAATATTCATGTGAAACAAGAGAAAGGCTGATTCCTCTGTACATCTGAACACCTATGAGGCAGACTTCACAACTGAGAGTATGAAGCTGATTAAAACTTGTGTAAGGTGAGTGTGTGTGCGTGTTACCAGGTGTGTTTATTTTTCAGGATGAAGAAGAAGAGCCTTTCCCTTTCATCTGTTCCCCAGGTGCTGTTTCAAAGGCACATCCCTGCTCTGCCTGGGAGTAAAATGACCAAAATAAGTGACTGTAGGCACGACTGGATAGACTGATGTACATTCACACGATGACAACACACACTTACACAGCAGCTCCCTCTTATTATGGGTATTTTAATCTAACCATATAAGTAATTTTTGTTAAACTGCTTTCTTAAAAGATCCTCAACAAATACTGAACCTGAGGAAAACTATAGATGATCAGATATAACACACACTCACACACATACATACAAGTACACCTAAGGTCTGCTCCCTTTTATCAAAAAAAAAAATCAACCTTTGATTGTCTCTCAGAGCTGGCGTCCTGTGTTTGTGTGGCCTCCCGGTCGATGTCTGAGTGATTGCTGAAGAGGCGTTGGAAAAATACAGAGTGACTGGCAGCACATTTAATAATCATGACACTTCCACTGGTCACCACTAGAGGGCACTGTTAAGCAACACGACAGCAGGCTCGGGCACCACAAAATACAACATAATACAGAATAAAAAGCATATAGTCAAGGCTTGAGCCAGAATTAAGAAAGAAAGCCATTTAAATAATATAGCTAGTGACCTTTTTCTGTTGAGGAACTAAACACTGATGTCAGTTGTACTGTACGAATAGAACAACTTATTTATTGGAATTATAATACAAGGAAATAAATTAACCTGGGAAAAAAAAACGTCCCCCCTTTTTACTTTTCTCTCCTAAAATGTCTCTCGTTTACTGTCAGCTGGCTCTCTGTATTCCAGACAGTGGGATGACGAGTGGAGTCCTCTCTTTCCCTTTTTTCCCCCAAAGCATGATGTTCGCTGCTTTAAATGGAAGCGGATGGAGGCTCTTGTGCAGCCTTGAAAACATCTCTTCCCACACTTTCCGAACTTCTTCCCAGAGACAGGAGTCCTGACTTCTTCCTATTGCTTTTAAGACACATACAATTGGGATGGACCAAAGCACTCTGGATATCAGTCATGTTTTATGGCACCACTTGCCGATGGCTTATAAATATACTCCTCTGTCTGTCAGGTGTTTGTTTGTGCTGTAGATGCTGTAAATCCAGATCTGAGTGACACAGAGGAGAAGAAATGAAAAATAAAAACAAAAAACAAACACACTGTACAAATCCAGGTTTCCTTCCTGTTCAGAGGCAGATCGACCTGCTTCCATGTTTAGTGGTCAGACACTAAACTTCTTCACTCTGCGTTTACATGTGAAGGAAAACCTCTCCTGTGTCCGGTGGTGTGGTGGCTTCAGATTCATTATGTGATCGTGGGCTGGCAGATTTGTTTGCGTACCTGTCTTGACTTTTCGTGGCATTTCAGAGACTCCTCCCTTACATCACGTGAACGTCTCTGCTACGGTCTACTGGAGGGTTTGATTTGGCACAAGACTTTCAGAGAAGCTGGGCAACATTTGGAAAAAATGTTGAAAAAAGAGGAAAAACTAAAAGGCCAGATATCTACTGTAGGCTGTCCCTAAAAAGAGAAAACGCATTCTGTGAAAGCATAGTGCGGAGAGATCAGAAAGAGGCAAAACAGGCTTGGGGAAGAGCTTTCTCTTTGTTGGCAATTTTGTGAAAACTGTTTTGGCACAGCAAGATGAGAGAAAAGATCAATTTGGCAACGCTCTCACGGTTCCATTGTAGAATAGAGGTCAGTCCTTCATAATCTGATAAACGACACCCATTTTTCTTGAGTCTCATCCTGAACAGTTTGACAGAGGGTCTGTGGAGACCGGTCAACAATATTAGCTGCTGATGTTTGAAGCCAATGGAAGATGGTTGAAAGGTTCTCCAAGTCTCCGCTTTTCTGGTCAGTGTCGATCCCCCTCTGCCTCTCTGTCCAGACTGTGTGTGCTGATGTGTGCGTCTGTGTGCGGTGTGTGTGCAAGTTAAAATGTGCAGGTCTGGGTCAGTTCATGTCGATGGTGTTGAAGACCCACTCTGTGAACTTCTTGAGCTTGGCGGCGGAGGTCTGGGACTCCTCCTGCAGTCTCTGGTTGTCCTCCCAGAGCCTCTTGATCTGAGCCTGAAGTCTCACCTTCTCTTCACGCTCCTGTATAAGACAATAATAAATTAAACCAGTTTTCAAGCAGTTAACTTTGGGAGGAAATAAAATAATGGAACTAGAAGAGTGCACTCAGTAGAGTGCAGGTCCCTGCCTGGAGCTGTTCAAAAGACTGATGTTTTGGTGTTGAGCTGGATTAGATCGCCCCCAGTGACTGATTTTAATTCCAACAAGTAACCAAAATCACATTCAAGGTTCAAAAAATGGTCTCATTTTAATCAAATGGCTGCTATGGGGACAAATGTCATTATCTTAGAATACAGTTGGGCTCATTGAATCCACAACAGTCTCAGCCTTTCTAGTCATACCCAATTTATGCAATTCCATTACTTTGGAGGGACCCCAGTGTGCAGGAATCTTCAAATAAACCATCTTAGAATAGGTGAAAATAGCACATTTATACTGCATGCACAAAACTGCATGGCTTTTGTCCAAAACTGCATGGGACTGGCTTTAAGTGGGCATGTCTGTACCTTTTTCATTCAGATATCTTTACCCCTTTGAAAATGCCGATGCCAGTTTTCCCTCCCCAAAATTTAACACTGGAGCAACATTTAGCCCCCTTTCCAACAAGCTGACATGATGTTGTTGGTTACCAATGCGTGCCTTAAGCCATATATTTTCACATGATACCAGTATCTTCACTCAAGCTTGAAAACTGAGCCCACCACAGCCTCTGAAAGTCAGACAGATGTAACACACACACACGACCAAATGCATGACCATATAATGAGTGTTAAGATGGAATGAGTGTCTCAAAGTACAATGCAGATAAAAGAAAAACCACTAAACAACATAAACACATTACTCTCCATATAATTTATCTGTGTGGTGTTTACATAAACATGTCAGGCCTGCAGACAGTGAGTCATAACTCGATAGAGCTGAAGGGCTTTGTGGGTAGATTTGAACAGTTGACATTCTGAATCCGCCAAAAGCACTAGTTGGGTGCAGGAATATAAATATCTAACCAGTAAAAGAAAACGCTGAGACTTTGTGCTGTCAATCTGCTGTATCTGGCTTGAGGGTGGTTGAAGGAGGTGAGAGTGAAGAATATTCCTGGTGTCAAACTGATCGACTGCAACTTCAAAAATAAGAACTGCAGACAGCTTAATACTTTCCAGTATTTCACAGACAGCAGAGGATTTACTAAGAGTTGCATAAGAAATAATTAACAAACAGACTGCAGCCATTTTACGGGTGAAAACTCTTCACTGTCAAAAGGTCAGACTCATCTGCAACTAGCACCTCAAAATAACTAAACCTTTAAAAAGGGACAAAGGGCTACAGAAGCAGGGGACCTTTTAACTTCCTGTCCTGTCAGGTCACGGAGCTTCTGCACATGATCACCACAACTGAATGAATTAACGACATTCCCCGACGCTGATTTAAGAAGTAAATTTGTAATTAATTATTTGTAAAGTAATTTGTCTGGGATTAACAGTTGGATCTGTCTGGAACTAGTAGTATGATGGTGTGAGGTACACATTGTGCAGGGCAGTAGCTAGCTAAAAAACTTTGTTTCTGACCTTCTTCACAGCCACAGTCTTATTTCTCAGACACTACTTGAGACCAAAGGAGGCTTTCAGGAGTAGGTGAACATGATATTTGTAGCATAAACGTGATGTAAAAAAATCAGTAAACATTGTTTGACACTCAAGAGTTAAGTTGGCTCAAGGGAGGTGTGTGCAAAAAGCTACATCATATACACACACATCTACTGTAAATCAAGTAACACACCCTTGAAAGTTGATTTTGAGTTGGGAACAAAGTGGAAGTAACTGAAATGCCGAGGCAAAAGAGTATCAAGGTTCCTACACATTTTTCATTTCAAAATTCCATACTTCTCCAAACTCCAATTTCCAAACCAGTAGATTTCTCACACCATATTTGGCCTCTAACTACAACTAGCTAGAAATTTATTATGTAAATCAATTATTTTAAAATCCAGCTGTTGTATGTTACATTCTGACTATATAAGCATTTATATTTAGGATTCTCAAACCAGCCCTTGGAAAACTAGCAGTTAGCCGTAGGGGCTATTCAGTCCACACTCCTACACAGAAAGTTGGACAATGTTCCACTGTCAAACATCTCTGTACAAAGGTGAAGTAAACAAACTGGCACTATTCATACTTGCATTATTGTTCCTTAACGTATTAAATAAATATTAGTTTACTGCCCCCAGTAAATTTCTCAGTGCAGCCTTGTTTACTCACTGTGTCCATGGTAATGATGATGAACACTGTCATAAAGGGCTTGCTTATCCAGAAAAAACAGTCTGTTTACTTTTCTGCTAACTATATCACATGCATTTGGCATTTTGTGATGCTATGTATATGTGTAATTCAAAGATATTGCCACATTTTCTTCTAAACTAATTTGGCTGTGGATATCTTTATTTGGTTTGGTTACAAGTCACTTGGGGCAGAGCTGTGTTGCAGGCTGGGATGTACAGATATGGAGGCAGCTCTGTGTAGGAGGGTGTGTTAAGTTGCACAGCATACTTCCAGCTTTACTTCTGACGACAACAAGCTCCCTCTGGTACGCGTTCTAAGGTAAGGTAAACTTTATTCTCCCACCAGGTGGGAAATTTGTCTTCGACTAACCACCCATACTGCAGCCATTAAAATAAATAAATAAATAACATCTCTGGTAAACATTTTGGCTGCACTGGCTGCCTTCTCAAAACGCTATGAAAAATAATAGTCTAAAACACCATAGTGCCCATAGTTCTTCTTTTCCCACATTTACAAACACCTGGAAATTACTCAAATCAAATTACATACTTTTTCATACAGCATGGGAATTCTGGTGGATGAGTGGATTGGAAAACATCTGAGTCTAATGATTCTGATAACTACAACAGCAAAGTTAAACCGCTGCACTCCTACCAGGTGATTTGAAGTTAAAATAATAGTTTGAGTGATTGCAGTGAAAACTGAGTCAGCAGTTAAGAACAATAGGCAGCAGTGTGGAACCAAAACAACTGTGGCAGAGCAACACTGGTGACAGTAGTTTCTATTGAAGACAAAATATATAATTACATCTGCTCCCTGCTTTCCACTGTATGCAAATCAACCAAAGCCTTTAATTTTGTATCTCCACTGGCACTTGAATAGAGACGAGGAGCCAAAAAATATTATCTTTTAGCATGACAAAGAGTAGAGGCTGTAAACCATAAATAATAATAATAACCAACTGAAACTCTGTGCATACATGTAGTCTATGTACAGTATTTATATTTTTTGCATGTGTTGCATGTGTTTTTTTCCTCTGACCTTCTTCAGGTCCTCCTGGAGCATCTTCACCATGGCCTCCAGCTTAGTCACCTTCCTCTCCAGCCCTATATGACCCTCACTGTGGAAAAGAAAGAAACACGTTCAGTTTTGTTTGTACACTCATTAATAGAGATAGACAGCTAGATTCATTCATGTTCAATCTTGACCTCAAAACTCACTGCAGAACCATAAGAAAACCAAATTTATACTATGAATGTTATGTGCCCTTGAACATGATAACTACTGTTTTAGTCTTCGTTCTGTACATTCATTCACCATTCCTGTATAATGGTTTCTGTTCATCTTGTACACATCAGTCACATTTCTTCTGCTGATGTACTCTTCATCCTGTACATTCTGGACATACTGCTCACTCTATACAGTTATTTATCCACTTCTATTGATACTTGCTGTTTGCATTTTCTGTTTAGAGGCTTCACTGCATTTCGTTGTACTGGTATTTACTGCGTGCAATGACAATACAGTCGAATCTAATCTAATCTAATCTAATCTAATATGACCCCAAAGGACATGACTAATTAAAAACACTGAGCCAAACAGGAACTACACAACAAGACAACTCATTGGAATAACTGATACAGTCTGTTTTTAGCAGTAGTTAAATGTGATTATCTTTACAGACGAGGCCTTTCTTTCCTTAACAAAGGAAGGCAACAGGTTTAGTTTTATTCAAAGGAACAAAGAGGTCTGGTGCACAAGTGACTGACTAATTTACAGCTTCAATAGTGCAAACAGGAGCTGTAAATTGTTTAGTTATACTTGAGCTCTTTTTGTTGCTTTGAGTTTGATGTCCTTGAGCTGAGAAGCACCTGATTTGAACTACATTTTTGCTGAAAAAAGCGCAGATAACCCTTTTTCTACCAGGTTCAGTTTTACTTTTTACTGTGTCTAGTTTAATTTAGGTTCTGGCTATGCCACTACTGTACTTGTAATCACATTCCCTCTTAGGTGCTAATAGGCAGGGTTGGGTAGTAATGGATTACATTACATGTTGAATTACATGTTGCCACGATACTGGAATTCCTATTTTTGATACAGTACCTTGAAAAATATTGATAATTAACACCATTTTCAGTACCACAAAGAAAAATGGACTCACTATTGAGGGCATAAAATTTTTAGATTTTGATTAAAAATAAATATAACAAGGCTATGAGATGACAACAGATATTTAACTGGAGCCACTAATTACAAAAATTGCCATGTAATCTGTATTCAGTATCTGACTATATTTCAAGTAATCTGACCAAACCTGTTATTAGGATATGGTGTGAATGTAAATACTAGTTACAAGTGTATGAGTATGGTTTTACCTGGATGAGGGCCGTGACAGTGGAGCAGGCTGCAGCTCTATGTGGGGCTGTTGAGGACTGGAGGCGCCGCTGCTTCGGTGGTTTGCATCTCCAAAGACAAAACTTCTCTGAACTGGAAGAAGAGAGAAAAATGGATAAGTGGTGTAAACAAGTCAAAGTTACAAATACAAATACAGCAAAACACAAGATGGACACAGCCTTTAGGCCAAATTTGACATTATCTTTCCTGAAAATAAACTACTAAAATACTGTACCATAGTGTGTGTTTCTTTCACTCTCGAAGGTGTTGGCGACATCCACCAGGTGTGTCCACTCGAGGGGGCTGTCCCTGTCTGAAGATGGGAGGGGCATCAGCTCCTGAGGGAGGGGTCCACGATGACGCTCGACCAGATCCACCAATGATGTGTCAGATGCTGAAAGGTCCCCTATAAACAGAAATGAAGTTGTGGAGACAAGTGAATGTAAAATTAATTTTCCACATTGTTTCTGTGATCAATATGTATGTTTAATCAAAAGGGGGCAGCAGATACACATCTGGAACATCAGTTCTGTAGCATACCCTCAGTTAAAATCAAAAACAAAACCACATGATTCAGTGTGGATGTATAAACCTTCTCCTGCACTAATTTCACTCCACTGATAAAATGACCATCTAACAATGGTTACAAAATATAGTCTTTTGAATCCTCTTCATCTTCATCTTTTGAATGTTTACCTCTACGGGCAAATGTACGTGCACCCTTCTGCTTGTTTCTTACCGTGGAGTTTGACTCCCAGCTTATAGGAGGGCCGTCGGAGGGGAACACCTCGGGTGGTGGGTGAGCGTGGGAGGGTGGAGCAG